>PVKM010041141.1:0-13234 GCA_004027735.1 Carollia perspicillata
TGCACCTTAACCTGAATTATATCTTAAATTCCCCCCAAATTATTTAATTTGTTCTAGTTTTTCTTTTATCTCACAATAAAAAATATCTTTCAGAACTAAAAGCCATATATTGAACAGAAATCATGGAAAAAAGAAGTGGCAAAAAGCTGAAACACAGGAATCACTGTTTTCAGTGGATAGAGTCAAAGGAAACAAAGTAATTATGCTCCTTCAGAAACATGACTTATTAACTGTATTATTATTACATTTTTCTGTCAGTGCCAGGTTGTTGAGTTTCCTTGTGCTTCCATTTTTTCTTGTGCTTGACATTTTTTCAAGGTTTCCTGTTTGTTTCTAATTTAAATAAAATGCTATTTTATATCCGTCTCATTGTAAGTGCAAATTCAGTGATTTTTTAATAAAATAAATACACCTCTGATAAAATATTTGAATGTTGGTAACCCTCAAGCATCCCCCTTGCCCCCTTTGTTTCTCCCCAGTAAGCACCATTTTTATAAACACTTCTTTTGTAACAGAGTGATGTGTTGGGTCTCTCTGATGCAGTCTTGTTTGGGCCTGCATTGTTCCCTGAATAATAATAGCTCTTGTTTTAGGCCTGCTACGCATTAGAGGAGTTTTGCCTTTAGCTTGAGTTTCTATAAATACAGCCTCTCCTATTTTCCCTTCCCTTGATTTTAAAGATGCCAGAACCTTGTGCTTACTTTTAAAATGAATTTGAGGACCTGCAAGTGTTCCCATCTTCTTGATTTGGTACCTTCTAACTGATATGTTCCTTACTCTAAACTCCAGCATTTGAGGGGGAGGGAGGGAGAGAAAAACAGCAATCTGTTGCCTCTCCTGGGTCCCCAACTGGGGATCTGGCCAACAACCCAGCCACATGCCCTGACTGGGAAACAGGCAACCATTTGTTCCACAGGCGGGCTGTTAACCCACTGAACCACACCAGCCAGGGAAACACGACCCTTTCTCCTTTCTGTTCATCTACTCCCTTTCTTAATCATTAATACTGTTGGATGTCAGATTCTTGTCAGTATCTCGAACTGTCGGGAAAACAAAGACTCAAGTCTGTTGACCACAGAAACAGAGTTTCAGTTCAGTCCAGCTAAAAATAACATTGTTACTTCAGCTGTGTTTTAGCCCCAGGCCCAAGAAAGCAGAAGGACCCTACAGACCACACTTGCACCAGACAGAAAATGCCAGGACTGACACCAGAACCTGATACAAGTCCTTTACCTACCTAGTCCTTTACCCAGGACCCGAACACCATGAGCCACCACGATTAATGCTTTTTCCCTTATATAAACCACCCCCTGAAGCCATTTGGGAGCCAGATCTTTGAGTAGTAGCTTACATGTGACTCCAGGCTTGGTTCCATTTCCTCAGTTAATCAACCTCTGCACTCTTTACTGGAAACTTCTGTTCCCATTTGATGGGGCTTTGATCACAGGGCTGACAGGACCCTGCTAGTTCAGTCACACAGGTGCATGGAATTGTCTATCAGTAACGATTACTTTGGTCAACGTGGATTAGTTTGCATATTTTGAACTATGAGTACATGAAATCTTATGTCATGTTTTATGTCTGATTTCAATTGCTTAACATTGTTTTATAAGACTTTTGCGGATCATTGAAGGAAACAAGAGTTTTTTTTTCTTCTATGTCTGTATAGTATCTGCTGGTAGACAATAGCACAATTTATTTATTTATTTTACTTTGAATGGCTATCTCAGCTATATCTAGATTTAGACTAATATAAATAATACAATGAAAAACATTCTACAGCTTGTGTGTTGGTACACACATATAGGTATTTTAGTTGTATGTATTTAAGATTGAATTACTAAGCCATAGAGAATAGATATCTAATTTAACAGAAAAAGATACAGTTTTCCAAAGTCGTTTATATCAGTATAACTTGCACCTGAATTATATGAATGATCTGTTTTTTTCTACAGTGTTGCCAACAATGACTTAGAAAAGTTTCCTTTTTAAATCGTGACAATTCCTTTTAAGATTGTAATACAATGTGGTTTTAATTTGCATTTCATGGTAACAAATGAGGATGAATAACATGTCACATGATTATTGGCCAATTGCATATAGTCTTTTGAAATATAAACTGCCTGTTTGACCTTTTGCCCATTTCTATTGGATACTTTTTTTTCATAGTCATATCTAGGGGTTTCTTATATTTTCTGTATTTAAATCACTTTTCAGATATATTTTGGAAATTATTTTTGTGACTCTTTCATTTACATTTTCACACTGAATGATATCTTGTGGTAAATATAATTTCATATGTTAAATATATTCCAGTTTATCAGTCTTTTTCTTTTCATCAATACTATTTTGTCCTACTTAAGAAATCTTTGCCTACTCAAAGATAGAGAGATATTCTCTTATGCTAATTAGCAATTTTTTTCTTCTCAATTCATACATACTATTTATATAATGTATATGTATTTATAGTACAATGTACAACAACAGTGTACAATGAGGTAGCCACAGACAATACGTTTATTTAACTTAAAATTAAGTAAAGTTAAAAATGTGATATCTCTGTCACAATCACATATCCAGTCCTCAACAACCATGTGAGGGTAAGAGCTGTCATATCAAACATACGTAGAACATTTCCATCTCATAGAAATTTTTGAACTGTACTGGTGTAGAGTCTCTTTTTTCTCTTACAAATATTTAATTTACTGAACACCACTGGTTAAAACTACTATTCTTTCCAAGTTTATTTACAAAGAACATTTATCATAAAACATCTGTCAATATATATGTAGGTTTGTTCCTTATTTCTTCATTCTGTTTCACTGAATTACTGTCTATTCTCATGACAAAAACATATCCTGTCCATTATATAACTTGTGTTTTTTCAATGTTTTCTGGCTATTCTTAGTCTGATGAATTTCCACAAACTCTACAAAATAAGCTTGCCACCCTGCATTATCACCCATAGACAAACTGTTTTATTTATTTATTTATTTATTTATTTATTTATTTATTTATTTATTTATTTGCAGTTTTTCTAAAGATTAACTTAGGGATAATTAAAATTTATAATATTTTATTTCTCTGATCCATGAATTTAGATTCATTTTATTTACTTAGGTCTTAAAATTATTTCAGTAATACTATATAGTTGTCATTATAGATGTCTTTCATATTTTTTAAAGTTGCATTTTCAGGTATTTGTTGTTCATATAATATTTCAAATGGTATTACCAAAATATTGACTATTTATTGCTTATCTATAGAAATATGATTAATATTATAATACTGGTATTATATTCTGCAACTTGGTAAATAAAGTTATATATTTTTAAAATGTATAATTTAAAAATATTTTCTCATTAAATAATTATGTCATCTGCAAGTAGTGACATCTTTTCTTAATCTTTTTCAGAATGCTTTACATTTTATTATATTTCTTGTTTTATCTCAATGAATTGGGCATTCAGGTCAGTGTTAAATAAAAGTTTCATTAATGAAAGTTTTTTTTTCCTTCCTGAAGGGGACCAGAGTTCTCCACTCAAAATACGCCTTTTGTGATATTATTTTAAAATGGGTATTTGAAAAAAAAAGATTCAGAAAGAAACTTTGACCCTCAACCTTTAGCTGCTTAGAGGAATTCAGGCAGAACAAATTGTGTAAGGAAGGGAACCTTAACACACCATCTCAGTATATGTAAAGTAAGTGTGGCAGAAAGAGAGAAATCTAGCAAAGCCTGTGTCTTGGACTCATCTCTTTGTCCCTTTGTTTCCAAATGTCCCGGTGAGAATTTGTTTACCGCATGCTTGCTCTTTCTCGTCTACCTAGGAATTGCTTGTTTTCCCTTGGAAATCTTAACCCCCTGCCTCCCTCTCCTTTATCCACAATGTCATATAAACCTCAATTGCCCATGTATCCTTAGGTCTCATATTCTTATGGAAGCCTTGTATGTATATATGTAATAAATTGGGTTATTTTCTTCTGTTAATCTGCCTCATGTTAATTTAATTATCAGTCCAGACATAAGAATTAAGAAAGGTGAGAAGAAAATTATTTTTCGCCCATACTCCTAATCTTGAAAAAATTCTCAGTGACTTTTGCCATTAAACATTGCAACCAACACTACAAATACTCTGTCCTCATTCTACAGTCTTTACTTTAGGATCGTTGTCAATAAGAATCCCAATATCCAATATCTGCATCATTAATGGGGAGGGTTTTCTATTGACAACTGCCATGGCCGACCATTTGGCAGGCTTGGAAATGCCAGGAAATGAACACCTCAAGAAAGTAGCCCTTAACTTCTCAGTGAACCACAGTGGTGTACAAATGCTCCTTTCCCTTGAGAAACATGTTCTGAAGAATTTCCCAGAGTTTTCTCATTAAGTTAAATTTCAGTTACCCTCTATAGTAGCCAGCTCAAAAATCTACCCTGTATGAAGTTTTTTTCTTATATCTATTCCCCTCATACCTCCTGGTGTTCCCTACATCATCCAAGATACATGGTCTTGGAATGCTGCTTCTGAGGCAAGACGAACTAGGGAAAGTGTGACTTTTTTCCTAAGGCATTTCCCATCCACTCTTACTTGTGAAGGATTTGTTTCATGAATGGATGTTAAATTTAATAAATGTTTGTTTCTCATTTATTTTGTGAATGTGGTAAATTACCTTGATTATTTTTTTAAAAAGGTAAACTTGTATTTCTAGAATAAATGCAAGTATTATTTACTTAGTAGACCACATGTTTAGTTTGCTAATACTTTCTTTAGGAATTTTAATGGATGTTTAAAATAAATCAGTCTATAACTTTCCTTTCTTGCAGTGTATGCACTATGTTTTGCTATTGTCAAAGAAAAATTGCATCAAATGGAATTAAAAAGTCAAAGATTATTCCAGACGACTGCAATAGGGGAAAGACTATTCAAAGCTATCGCCATAGGGGAAAGAGATTAAACTCAACTCCAATGAAAGAAAAGGCAACAGAGTTTTTAAGCACTGGGTGAGTTGTAGGAAAAGTACTATAGAATATAAGGGAGAGTCTGGTAAACATAATTAGGGCATAGCATTTGCTAAATTGATATCAAAGATAAACTCTTACAGAGGTATGAAGGTAGGAGTATTATCTTTCTTCATGTTCTATTTCAGAGGCATGGCTCCCACATAGTTGGAAAACATTCCTGGGCTAGAAACTGGCAAGAAGCTGGGAAAAGGTGTGCACCTAGAAGCGACATAGAAAAGATTAACAATTACAGATTTTCTAATGTAAATGCTCTAAGAAAAGGGAGGTCAGACTTATAGTCAAGAAGAGACCCATCTAATATTTAGTCAAGCTGAAGAGACAAATGAAACTTCATATTTGTAACCCTCCCAGACTCTGCCCTATACATCTCTTCTTTTGGATGGTTCTAATTTGTATACTTTTGCTATAATAAAACTATCATTATAAGCATAGATCTTTCCTCTGTTCTACGAGTCACTCCAGTCAATTATCGAACCTGAGGGTGGTTTTGGTTCCCTCAAATGTGCAACTGATGTCAGTAGTCTGCAGCATTGTTACCTAAACCTTGAGTTTGGCTAATTCCAAAGTGTTCAGAATTACGAGGAACTGTTATTCCACTCACCTCTTGTTAGCACATTTATTTTCATTCTTTCACTTTTAGTGACTGCTGTACACTTTATAATGTGCATAACTGACTTAGTTTTCTTTTACTTCAGGACTGTGAGCATAAAGTGCTTTTAGTTTCTGTCAGCCCAAAATTACTTCACTTCTCCATCACTTTTGAAGAATATTTTCAGAGTATAGAAATCTAAGTTGATCTTATTTTTTTACAGGATTTGAAATATATTGATTTATCCATCATCATCTTAAAAAAAAGATTTTATTTATTTTTAAAGAGGGGAAGGGAGGGAGAAAGGAATGGAGAGAAACAGCAATATGTGGTTGCCTCTTGAGTGCCCTCCCACTGGGAACCTGGCCTGCAACCCAGGCAGGTGTTCTGACTGGGGATTGAACTAGTGACCCTTCGGTTCATGGGCTGGCACTCAATCCACTGAGCCACACCAGCCAGGGCTCTATTGTCATCTTGATTATAGCATTTTTTTTCCTGTTGAGAAATCAGCTGTCATTGTGCTTACTGCTTATTTAATTGTAATGTGTCCTAATTTCTGGCTTCAATTTAATGTTTGTTTTTCATGCTCATTGTTTTACTAGAATATGCCTCACTATTGTTTTTGTTATAATTTTATTGTTTAGATTTATAGTTCTTTTTTGAATCTCTAGATTTATATTCTTATATATTCTTAAATATTTTTCTCATTTTTCTATTGCTCTTCTCATTTTGGGATCTTCTCAATTGAAGACACAAACATTCAACTTTTACTAAAACTCCCTTATATCTATTATACTCTATTTTGGTGTTTTCTATGCTTTTTGCTTTCTGCTGTGGAGCCTGGCATTTTCCCCTTATTTTTCAATACATTGCTTTTCTTTATAAAATACAAAATATAAAAACAATTAAGGAGATGACTTTATTCAGACTATGAGATAGGGAGAACATTCATTAATAAGGACTACCTCAATGAAAGGAGGGAAAACTAGGGATTTCTAGAAGCAAAGTACCATAACATAGGAGTCATCAGTGAGTCTTGCAGGAGCCATGAGAAAGAACAGAGGTGGGCCTCCCTGAGTCATGAGAAAAGGTGAAGTTGGGTCCTAACTTCAGTTTATTTTTGGAGCCTTTTTTCAGAACACAAAAGCTCCATGAAATTTCTCAATTCTTACTGCTCTCTGGGAACATCAGGCTTAGATCAAGTTTCAGTTGTCATGTCTAACTGTGTTTAACCTACTTGATAAGCTCAAATATTAAGTTGTTAATTTCATTTATTTTGTTTCTCATAGTACATCTTTTCAATTGTTTATTATTGTCTACTTTCCTAATGAAATATTATATTTTTGTCATTATTTTCTTGAACATTTTAACCATAGCAATTTCAAAGTGTCTGTGTACTATCTCCAGTGGTGATGTTATCTATGGCTATATTTTTATTTTTGATTTTTTTCAATATGGTGCTTTTTCTTGGTGTAAGTGGTAACTTTTGATTGATTTTAGGGGAAAAATTGCAAAAACTCTGTAAGATATTGTCACCCCTAGAGGAGATTTCCTATCCTCTGTCAGGCTCTAGTGCAGAGAGGGTCCCCTCTTCCCATCAGTGGCAGCCTGACCCGTGGTAAGATTTTACTCTTTGTAAGGCTCAGTGTACCTTTATTTTGCTTCATTTCTCTTCTGAAACCCATAGGTTTTTATGATGGCCACTCTTCCTCAACCCTCTGATCGAGTTGTCTCCCTACAGTTGTCTCTGTTTTGAATTTATTTTCTCCTCAGATCCTTACCATTCTCTCTATTCATGGATTCTCTATTCCTGCCTTCCTTGAGCCTCACTTCTTGCAAGGACCTTGCTCTGAAAGCATTGGCTGTTTGGTCGTATTTATGATGCTTTTGAACCACACATTTCTTTAAATTAACTTTAACGGTTTTACTAGTTATTCATGGCAGAAGCAATGTCTATTACAAGCTACTTCATTATAACAGAAGAGGAAATCTGCTTACACTTATTTTTTTGCTGCTTCCTTTAAATTGAAACAAATTTGTTTTTAAAATATTTCAGAGTCATAATTGATCTACAATCTGTTTTTATTACAATGGCAAGTAACTTTATCTCTTGATGATGGTTCTCAAATATATTTGTTAAAATTTTAAGTTATCAGAAAAAGAGATAATCTGCAGAATCATAGTAAGGTGATTTTTTAAGGCAAACCAACTGTACTGAAAACAAAGGGCAATATATTTTTATAGTGTGTAGGGTTTTTTTCCCCCTTGAGTTGTTTCTGCTTTCATCCATGAGTTTCGTGTTTTGAGTAATCAAAAAAATAACTTAAAAAAGATTGGTTGCTTCTTGATTTTGGATTTGTTTGCCTGACATATTGAATTAAATATTCAGTCAGTGAGTGACATATGGCATTTCTTCACTGAAACATGGCAAATACGACTTTTCTTGGAGCACACACCAGACCTTATTTTCAACCTATTTTATAAGCTGCGCAAGATAAGTGAATTCAAGAATAGATTGTTCAAGATTTGTAAATCACATATATTCTGCCAGAAAGTAAATCTAGACTCATGGATACTAAATATTTATGAAGATGAAATCCTTTTCAGAATTCTAAATTTAGAAGCCATATGTTGGCTGTCTCTTTGTTACCTTCTTCCATCTTTGCTAGTTTGGTATGGTTCAGTTTACAACATTTTTCATGGCTTCTCACTAGCTCAATTTTAAATGCGCACCTATAATATTTAACAAAGTATTAACTAGTCTAGTCCAATAATAAACACCAATATTACATATACATGTGAAATAAATAACATTTTGGGTTTTAGTCATAGTCTTAGAGAATTTAGCATGAAATTTTATTTTGTGCCACTTGGGTGTTTTCCCCATATTTAAGAACCTAAAAAATAATAACAATAAAAATAAAAATGAGTGGCAAAAATCAATAGAATCATATTAAATGTCATTTTACATAAATAGATGGAAACTGGTTAAGGGTAATATTAATTAACTTTTTTCTATTTTTTAAATACAGCTACACTAGATAATCATGATGGAAAATACTAGAACACAAGAATAACAGCTGTGATTGTGAGATAGTAGTCCTTTTATGGAAAGAACCAACTTTTGTACTTATTTGGTTTGTATTATTCCTGACCTGCTCATAAGAATTTCATTCTAATAGTGGTGACTTTGTATTGGGTCAATTTTGCTGAACTACATTTTTCAGATTTCCATTTCTCATATAGTTTTGGGTAAAGTTTGATTCTCTGATAAATCCTAACTGATACATCCATCTATAAGTGAAGTATGGAGATTATATGTTAGATTCTCTTCAGTATCACTATAATATTAAATTTTAATATCTAATGATTATGCCTAAAATAAATCAATGTTTAACTGCTGCCATTGTGGGCTATTAGTAAACTCACTGTTTCTGAGCATGATGGGAAAACATGCCTAAGCATAAACCAAAATAAGAAATATAATTGGGAGGAGTTACTGCTCATTTTCAGAATAAAATGTTCCCTCAGGGTGAAAAGAATGAATAGAGTCTTGATGACTTTTAGTTTTGTGGGCAATAACACTAAAAAGTCATCTTCAAGCAGCCCAATTGTCCAATAATAGATGAGTGGATAAAATAACTATGAGACATTTACACAATGGAATTCTCCTTGGCCACTAAAAAGAAGAAAATTTTACCCTTTGCAACAGTATGGATGAATTTGGAGAACATTATGCTAAGTGAAATAAACCAGTCAGAGAAAGACAAATACCATATGATTTCACTCATATGTGGAACCTAATGAACAAACTGAACTAACGAACAAAACGAAGACAAACTTATAGATGGAGAATGGATGACAGCTAGTGGTAGAGGGTGGGCAGAAGTTAGAGGGTGGAGTGATTGAGCAAAAAGGGAAAAGGACTCATGGACATAGACAATAGTGTGATGACTGCTGGGGGGTTAGGGGGGATAAGGGGACTGAATGGTAATAGAAAATATAATAATGATTATATATTTAATAGAAAATAAAAGCAATTGGGCAACATAAAAATACCCATATTCAGAGATACAATTATCCATTTTATGGGTCAGTAAATGTGTATGAGAAGTGTCATATTTGGAAAAGCAATTTTATGAAGATATCAACAGCACTTTCATTTTTTAGAGGCCAAGTTAAGAACAGTCAGAGATATAACCAAACATATATTTGGATATAGTACAGTTGATGATTACTGGCCCATATCTTCTGCCTCTATTTATGTCTGAAATGATGGCAGCCTAAAGTTCTTACAACTATTGAAATAGGGAGGGCAAAGAAGAGGAGTGGCAGAATGCACGTAGAAAGACAATGCTGGTTGCAAAAATTGTAGGAAAACTCTTACTGGGATACAAAATAAATCAAGTATGGATCCCTGATTCCTCAGTATTTACCCAGTCCATTCTCCTTGGATAAGCTAATAAAAATAATGTCAACTATGGAACTCTTAAAATTTGTTTGTAACTAAATGTTTTAACTACTGATAGGACCCAAACTGTCCCCACTGATATTTAAGCCATATTGGGTAACTACCACCAGCTATTGCCAAATACAAGCAGAACAAGGACAAATTTAGATTGTCCAGTTGTTCTTTTCTCTTTTTAAAGATTTATTTATTTATTTGTTTGTTTGTTTATTTATTTATTTATTTATTTATTTATTGAGAGAGGGGAGGAAGGGAGAAAGAGAAGGCGAGAAACATCTATGAGAGAAAGAAACATGGATTGGCTTCCTCTGACTCACATCTGGACCAGAGCAAAACTTGCAACTCAGCCATGTGCCCTCCCTGGGAATTGAACCAGTGACCTTCCATTTTAAAGGATGGTGCCCAGCCAATTTAGCCACACCTGCCAGGGACGCCATTCTTTTCCTACTCAACTTCCAGCAAAGCAACATGCATGGTTTCACCATGGTTGATTCATTTAACTTCAGTAATCTGAACCCAGATCTTTGAATCACACTTTTGTCAGTATGACCGTGTTTCTTTGTATTTGACTGATTACCTCTCTGGGGTAACAGGTATAATCTTGCATAACCAAAAGGCTTGGTCATTTAATATTTTCAGTCTGAAAGAACAGAATAGTGGGTGCTAAAAGCTTTCCCTCAATCCATCTCATGCCCCTCTCCGGGAAATGATGGTATTTACATGCAAAGGTAGAAATGGGCTCACTCTAAGAGCCTTATTTATTAGCTAATAATAATGTCAATAAGTGGTTACTGAACCTACTTAAGATTTCATGACCACATAGAAAATCTTAGCTGGGGAGGTAAGAAGTTTTAACATAAAGTCATATTAAACTTTTAAAATCACTACATAGGACTGCAGATTTTAAATTACTAAACTGGTATAATGTTTTCAAATTAAAATGGCTATATTTTCTTTTTTTAAGTATCCTATTATTTATGCTAGTACAGTTGTCCTAATTGTACAACATTTGTTCCCTTCACCTAGCCCATCTCCCATTACCACAGTCAACTCCCACATCATTGTCCATGTCCATGGGTCACACATATGTGTTCTTTGAATAATTCCTTCATCATCTTTCAATCAGTCACTATCTGCTCCCTCCCCTCTTAAAGCTGTCAGTCTGTCCCATGTTTCTGTGCCTCTGATTCTATTTTGCTCATTAGTTATTTGATTCATTAGATTCCTCTTATAAGTGAGATCATATGGCATTTGTCTTTCATTCACTGCCTTATTTCACTTAGCTTAATAGTCTCCAGTACCATCCATGCTGTCAAAAAAGGAAAGGATTCCTTCTTTTTCACTGTCGCATAGTATTCCATTGTGTTAACGTACCACAGCTTTTCTACCCACTCATCTACTGATGGGCACTTAGGATGTTTCCAAATATTGGCTACTGTAAATAACACTGCTATGAACACAGCAGTGCATATATTCTTTTGAACTGGTGTTTTGAATTCTTAAGATATATTCCCATTAGTGAAATAACTGGGTCTAAAGGAAGTTCCATTTTTAATTTTTTGTTTAAAAAATTAGATATTATAGATTACAAAAAATGAGGTAATGTAATTTATTTGCAATGATTAGTCTTTACTATATTGCTATTGCTCATATTTGCAAGAAATACTTGCTAACATTTCCTATACAATACCTTATTCCCCCAAATTGGCTATGATAATAATTATGTTAACAGCTAGTTTTTCAGATGACATGATATTAATTTCAGATGCCATACGAATGCATAGGAATTTGATTTTATACCATTGATTTATCTAGATCAAGTTATTTTGACAGTGTAGGAATTATAAATGAGACAATTATATAACTCAGAAGACTAAAGTTAAGACAAACTGCATCTGTTTGAGAAGATAACAATAGCTTGAAAGATATTTTATCCTTTAACATACTTTACAATAAAAGTGTTTCATAAAGGAGAGATACAAGTTACTAATTCCACTTTGAATGAGTTTTAACAAAAGGAATAAACACAGTGGAAAGATTTAAGAGTTTAGGAGAAATTTTCTGTTTTATTTTTGTATCTTTGAAATTAACTTATTGTTTTATCTTCTTTAACATTGGTTGTCTTTATAAATAAATATGCTACAAGAACCGAAGTTTTAAAAATTAAAAACATAGAGATATAAGCAGTTATATTTATAAATTTCTCAATATTTTCCTATTTATTCCTCTATAATCAATTAGGCAAAATCCACAAAACTGCATTACAAAGGCATACACAGTTAATTAGAGACATACACAAATATAATTAAATTATCTATCAACCCTTATTATATCATTAAGCTTCATACTAAAGAAAGGATAAAAAAAAAACAAAGTTCTTGAAAACATAAATGCTTTCTTTTAGAATAATAAATTAGAAAATCATGTTCTCCATTATTTGTGTATATGCGTGTTTCAATTACATAACCCTATAAACTCTAGCTAGGAGCATTTTGCTTAAAAATCTGTGTCTAAAAGATAATACATTCTTTTCTCTATCTCAGGACCCATGCAATGTTTCATGGGAAATCACATGTATTCATTGGAAAGAGAGAATGAATAATATACAACATATCTATCAGTCAAGTGTGTTCCACTATAGAAAAAGTAAAGTCTCCTTTTCATTTGCCAGGGAAAATTATGGTGTCAAATTTTCCTCCTTTCATATTATTTTGTTCATAAATATGGCTATTCTAATACACTTTACTCATTTTTTGAGGAATAAAAACATTTTAAATGGTATTAAATAGCAATTCAAGTATTACAGAAAATATTACAAAGACTCTAATCCCTAACTTCAATATTTAACACAAGGAGAATAGAAATCAATTAAATTAAATGACATTTTTTCTTAAGATTAAATGAATTCCTGACATAAATCTTTATTACCATGGCTAATGGTAAATTATTAATTCCAAGGAGTGTTTTCATTGGACATAATTATTCAGATTTACCAGGTGTCTCTAACTAAAAATTGTTACCAAATAACTTGTCCTTCTTTGGTGTTGTAAATAAGTGGGACAGAATGGTTTTCAGCCAAGGTAGTATAAAAAGTAAATAGAGCACAGAGGAATATCTGACAAAGTAATATGTCCATAAAGTCTATCAACTTTCCTGA
>PVKM010041142.1:0-13232 GCA_004027735.1 Carollia perspicillata
TATTACCTCCCACTTAGCACAGTGCTGAAAAGAGCTCTAAACAACAGAAAGAAAAAGGTATGGGGGCATTTTGAGTGTTTTGAGCAGGGAGGGCCATACAAGCAGTGTTTTCGAAAGATCATGCCGGAGGCAGGTTGCTGAAGTGACTGAAGGAGAGAAAGGGCAGGAAGAAGCATTAGCCAATGACTCCAATAACTTCAAAGTGGCAGAATGGCATGTGGGCACTATAACGATATATGCTGTGAAGTGAACTGATTTGACTTGAGACTCAGGAGGGAAAAGCAAATTTGAGAGACATCCTACCGAAGGGAGGAGACTCAATGAGTGATTGGGCAGAGGGAGTGAGGGAGAAATCAAATCTCTAAGGCTGCAATGTTCTAAGCCTGGGAGCTTGGATTGACGGCACCATGGCCAGAAAGAGGGGAGCCAAGAAAAGGAGCTCCTTTAGTGGGGATGTCAAGGAACCTGGATTTAAATAAGCTACTAAAAGAAAATACACTTGTCAGTTTTTTTTTTAATTTTACAAAAGTAATCAATGTTCACTGTAGATATTTTAGAACATGGGAAATTGTAAAAGAGAAAATCACAATCACCCATAATATCACTCTCCAGAAATAAATAGTGTTAATGTTTACATGTATTTCCCTCCAGTCTGTACATCTTTTTTTCTGACAAGAAAGGGATCATTCTGTATATTCCTTTTCATAAACTGACTTAATAATCTGATGCTCAATATAGTATGGATGTCTTCTTGAGTATAAGTATACTTCTTTTTAATTTTTTATTTCTCCATTACAGTTGACATTCAACATTATTTTACATTAGTTTCAGGTGTACAGCATAGTATTATTAATATTAAGTACATTTAATATAAATATGTAAGATTAAGTACACTTCCAAAACATTACTTTTCTCGGCACTCAGCATTCCCTTGCAGGAGTTTACCAAATTTTCTTAACCAGTCTTAACTGCTGGGCGTTTAGCATGCTTCTATGTTTTCAACAACATAAATGATAATTCTTGTTCTTACAGATTAGCATATCTCTGGTTATTTCCTTAAGTGAAATTCCTAGAATTGAAGCCCACTGGACCCAAGGGCACACACATTTGAAAGATTCTGGTACACACTGAGAATCAGTCAGCAAAGAATAATACAAATGTCTGTTCCCACCACCAATATACAAGAGTGTGTGTTTACCCAGACACAGACCGACACTGAGTTTCTGAGGCTTTTTAGCTATTGTGAATTGAGTCACTGAAAAATGTCATCATGTCATTTCATTCACATTTTATTATTACTTTTACTGTTTGATATATGTATATTGTTATATATACCTATATGTGAGTTGTCTGTACATGCCTTTGCCCATTTTTTTAAATAGGTGTTTGTCTTTCTCTTCTGAATTTGTAAAAGATTTTGTATATTCATGAAAATAAGATAGTTTTGATTTGATGTTAGATATCCAGGAAAAGAAATTCAATAAGTACTTAGTAGCATGGGATTATGGGCTCCAGGAGAAGTCAGGACTGGGATATAAATTTAGGAGTCAGAGGCATGAAACTGGGTATGTTCTCCAAGGGATAGTACAGGGAGAAAAGAGCTAAAGATTGAATATAGGAAATACCCACAAGTAAGGAATGGGAAGATGAAGAGGATTTTTTTCAAAAGGAGGGAAGATGAAGAGGATTTTTTCAAAAGGAGGAAATGATCAGGTAAGTAAGAGATGACCCAATCGTTTTCTATCCCTGGAGGCCAAGGTTAAAGCCAGGAAGAATTACAGAGAAATAACCATTGATCTGGATTTGGTGAAGGTCACTGGTGATGTTTAGAATCCTTATTTCTTCAGTATTTCTTACCCAGTGTCCAATATACCTAAAATTAACTGGAAAGTTCAGGGACTAGGGAACATGGAATCTAGTTAATGTGGGGTTTTGTTTGTTTGTTTGTTTGTTTGTTTGTTTCAACAGCAAACTTTTTGTTTCAATGCTTGTTGAGAAGGCTTCAAAAATGTAGTATTTGCATATATAGTTCCTGCTTTAGGAAATCCTGTCTAGTGAGTACCATTCACTCTTTGATGAATCTTATAAAATGTGAAGGTCATCTTTATGAATATCAGTCCTCATTGTTCAGAGCTAAATATGTAGAAGTAAAAAGGTCAGGACACTGACCTGAATGTACACTGGTCCCAGAACAGCCCCTGGAAGTTTCTTCTCCTCTCCCTCACTAAACCTTTGATATTTTATCTCTTTCCTCTTTCTGCATAAGGTGGCCTGATTAATTGAGGTCCTCATTACTTTGACTGCAATTAATTGAACGCTCCCTGGATTACAATGCTCATAAGAGGAGATGGAACGAGCAACTTGGCCCAGCATGTCCGACACTAAAACCTCAAGTTATCATTTCAAGTAGCAGGCGGTACCGTGTTCAAGGTTTGAACTGAGATGCTAGAAAGGCCACGGTAACCAATAAATAAGTTCAATGACCCATCTCTGGGGGCCCTGAAACTTCCCCTCAGAATCTATTCTACAGAAACGCATATGTCTGTACAAAGATCCATGTACTACAAGGAAATTGATTGTGACATTTTTTATAATAGTAAAAAAACTAAGGAAAAGCATAAATGTCCAATAGGAAAATATTTAACAAAATTATGGTACATGCCTATTCTGGAATGTTCTGTAGCAGTTTGGAAGAATGCAGTAGGTCTACAGGTACTGATGTGAATATCTCCAAGATGTATTATAATGTAGATAAAATAAGTTCTAGAACAATAAGCACAGTATGAGCCCATATATGCAAAAAAAAACGTAAATATGTGCATTTGCACATAAATGTATGTGAGTGCCTAGAAAGGAGACTGAAAAGACACCTCCAAACCTAGAGCTGTGGCTACTTCAGGGCAGGGGAATGGAAACAGGAGCTTACTCAGGGGGGTAGTCAGTATGCTTCCATATTGTTTGATTCTTCCATAGCATGAATGTATTCACACATTACCTATGTAATTTTAAAACATTTTTAATACAAAGAAAGAGAGGTCTCACTGAGCTTTGCAACAGGGGCAATTAAGAGGCCCAGTCTGAGAGGAGCTAAAAGGAAGGCAAAATGAAAGAGCGCTCCTGAGAACTGGGAGCGCCGCACTTCCCTCCCCAATTACATTTCCTGTTTTCTCTTCATCTGCAGTCACTTGCGGTTTTGAAATCCGTTATACCACATTTCATATCACAGGCAGAAACACCACTCTCTTTCTCTTCCTCCTCCTCCCCCCAGAGGACACACCAATTTCATTTTTTAATTGAGCAGTCAAAGGCTCATGCTATGAAGAATGAGTTATGGTGGTTCCAGCTGTGCACCTTTCTCTCATTACAGTTATTCTGAAAACAGAGTCCCTCAAGCACCCCAGTGGGCAAACTCTGTGCCCCTCAACCTCCCGCCCCTCGTCGACCTTTGTGGTCTAGTAAGCAAGCAATATTTGAGGCCTGTGGGAACTGAGCGTGCTTCTGTGTCAACGGAGAATTTCCGGCCTCCCTTTAAAACTGAGGTGGATAAGTTAGGAGCTGTCATTTGGAAGGATCAGACCAAAGCAAAAAGTTTGCAGCTCACTGCTGATGACTGGGCTTTCCCGAATCTTTCTCCTCTAGTCTTTGCATGTCGATGTTAGGAAAGGACAGAAAACACTGAAGGTTTTGCCTGTGTGTCACTTACTGGTGGGCCTGATCTCTCACACCTTCCCTTTCTCCATGTCTGTTCCCAGCCCTGAAGACCTATCTAAGAAAGACCCTGAAAACATTCAGAATGATCAAAAATCAATGAAAAATTCAATGATGCACAATGGAATATTAAGCAACTGATAAAAATATTTTCTAAGAATATTTAACAACATGGGAAAATAATTACCAAACACTATCGGGCAGCGGAACCTGTATATACAGGATCATTCCAACCATGAGGAAAAAGTATATACGCATTTTTAAAAATTTCAAGCACCATAACAAGATGGTGACGATGGTTATTTTGGGTGGAAGGGCTGTAAGTGTTGTTGCTTTTCTGTGTTTTTAAATTTCCTACAATAAGCATATTTTACTTTTATTTTTAAGGGTTTATTTATTTATTTTTAGAGAGAGGGGAGGGAGGAAGAAAGAGAGGGAGAGAAACATCAGTATGTGGTTGCTTCTCACGTGCTCCCTATTGGGAACCTGGCCTGCAACCCAGGCATGTGCCCTGACTGGGAAGCGAGCTGGCAACTCTTGCTTCCCCCCTCCCACCAACTGCACCTCACCCCCACCCCTGGCCATTTGCAGGCCGGCACTCAATCCACTGAGTCACTCCAGCCAGGGCCATATTTTACTTCTATAATTCAGATGCAAATGTTTTGTAAAAAAGTTTTATGGTGATTCTTTCCTAGGCGGAAAAGTGGCCTCAGGTATTGCAGCAAAACCTTCAGCTACAATGAAAAATGTGCTTTAAATACAAATAATCAGAAAATTCAGGTGAGTATTCAGCTTTCAGGCAGTGTTACTGTAATATAAAATATTTATTTTACTAATAGTATAATAAAACCCTACTGTTATCCTTATTATAACATGATTACGTATAACATTATTATACAGCATAACTTATTATTATCAATATTCATGTGCATATTCATAATAAGTAAAATCACATATCCTGAAACATGTGCCAAAAAGTCTTGAAACAGTGAGGCGGCTGACAGCCCTATCTGCTGCCTCCACTGCTGTCAAGACCGCGGAGGCCACCGTTATAATCGGCCATAAGAGCCATGAAAACACTGATAAGTTCCCAGAGGTTAAAAAAAAAAATCTCCAGTGTGCCTCACACATCAAATGTCAGGATTTCCCTTGTGCTGATGAAGCCAGGCTGAGAGGAAACGGACAGTAGAGCAATGCCCTGAACTGGAAGAGAGCAATTTGGGAGCTTTGCCAAGGAGAAATAAAGCCTGCAAAAGCTGGCGGCAACCCTGTAGGGGCCCCAGAAATGCGGTTCAGTGGGGTAGCAAGCTTAGGGGACCCTGGTGATGCACAAAGAAGACTATCCTCACCACATAGGCAGAAGGCCCATTTTTGGCAAATCCAGTACATGAAACTGTAGGTTTTAACTCACCAGATCAATTCCAGAGTGGCTTTTCATTGTATTAAAGGATTCACAGCAGGATTCCATTAAATAGCCAGCTCTCCTTATGCATTTAAAATGGGACTCAACAGACAAAACTTCAGCTGTCTTGTACCTTTATAGGAAGACAAAGGCTTTATACACCTACAGGAACAGACGATGTACGAAGGGTTGTTTCTAGTCCACTTAGAGACCCTGGTAAGCTAAAAGCCCAGACTTGACTTTTCTCCAACTCTCTCCCCACCCAACTCTAAGAGTCTAAGCAAGGAAGGGGTGGAGTACCATTCTGCCACCTCATTCAGAAGCAGAAGCAGGCAAAGAACTAAACAAAATTAGGCTGGAAAACCAGGAAACGTAAGAACCATACAATATTTGAGCTGGTAACACCCTTAAAGATCACCTAGTCCAACCCACTCTTTTACAAAAGGGGAAACAGAGACTCAAAGACAGGAAATGACTTGTCCCGAGTCAGAGTGATTTAGTGGCAGAGAGTGGTGCTAGGATCCAGGGCCCTGTCAAGCAGACTGCCACTGTCAAATGGAAAAGCTGCCTCAAGTGGGAGATACAGATTTTTATGCTGCTAAAATTCCGGGACATTGGATTTGCAGCTTGATGCTTAGTTGGAGGGAAAAGGGCCGTGGAACATGACCTGGAAGCCTATGGGTTCACCAAGGTGGCTATGGCCCACGGAAGGCAACTGTCCTAGGGGATATCATGGAGGGGTTTTTGACCCTATCCTGCATTCTCTCGGCCATTTCTCTCTCTTCTGACTCCGACCTAAGCCTGAGCCTGTCCAATAGCCTAGCTCTGCTCAAGAACCCCAGGGCTACCTAACCCAACAAGCCACATTCTTAAGCAAAATTATCTCCACCTCAGTCCAGGGGTGATGCCCTGCTCACAGTGGGTCAACATTCCCACAAAAACCAGACAGGTTCCCTTCAAGCTAGGCTATTTAAACAGAGCTTTTTCTAGGTGTCCTGGACATTGTAATCTTCCATCTGTTAAAAAAAAAAAAGTTTACTCACAGGCCTCTGGAAGAATGCCCAACTGTCCTCTGGGGAGCCTGAATTTGCCTCTGCCTCCATCTGGTCTCATTTAAAGGGGATCTGAAAAAACCTAGTTCCTGCCTCAGCGCCAGTGCTCAGAGCTAGGGGCCTCTGCTGTGAAAGGAAACCCAAGGCTACCTCACACTTCATCAAAGGCTGAAAGCAGAGTTCTGCCCCTGTTACCCCAGGGCCTTCACTAGGGGTCACAGAGGGCCGTGTCAGCAGAAACCAGAGCACTGCATCCTGTCCCTGAGAAGATCTGCAAATCTGTTCCCCAGTCACCTTTGAGTGGAACTGATGACCCAACTCCGGGGCCAGCTAAGAGCACACTGCATAATTCAGCAGATGGCTGCTTCTAATGAGAAGACACTGAAGGAGAGGATAACATTATGTCTAACCCTCCTGAACATGTGGCCTCCTTCCTCTGTGCAAGCAACAGAGAAACCCACGGCTTCAAATCCCACATCGCGGCAGCAGAAGCCTCCTCCTGCCAAACCGAGGACGAAGGGTCTGTGTTTCTAATTTATTCTGCCCCCTTCCAGTTGTTACTTAAAATAATCCATCATTATATGGCTGGTGGCTCCAGGAGTTTTATTTAAAGCAAAATGGAGAAAAAAAGAAAGAAAAACTCACGACTGCTATCTGGATTTAAGTCAAGAGTGTTTTTAACATCAAGAGTTTTCGAAGCACTCAAGTGTATTCTCCTCTGACCCCCATGAGTGTGTCATGAGGGGGGCGGTGCAGTGAAAGAGGCAGAAGAGAGGACATGGCAGAATTTTTATTTCTCGGAAACATGAAAAGACCACAAGTGTTTTTTTAAATGAATCTGTGTCATCTGGTAGGGGTGTTGTTGTTTTATCCACTGACCAGCAATCACACTTTGGACCAATTCACTTTAAAGAGGGCAATAATACTTGTCCAGGAAGCTGTTGGGGAAAATGAAATCCTACAGATGGAAGCATTTTGAGATCGTCGAAAGAAACATGTTACACTTATCCATGGTACTCGTTTTCTTTTCTCCCTCTTTCTTTCTTGAATGTTGTTTTAACGTTCATGCAATAGAAGCCCTTCTCAATTGTTCATGTTGACACAGAACCCCAATTCTAAAAGTCCAGGAGCCCACGAAAGTCCAGAAATCAGTCCTGTTTCACTCTGGAATACCGTTTTTTCCAGGGGAATTAGCCATCTAATCAGATTTGCTCCTGCTAATACACCTGGTTCACTCCCTTCAGCACACAAAGGGAGGGGCCATGCTGAGTAACAAAGCCAGCAATTAACAGAAAATTTACAGCAGAGACTCAATAAAGTAAATGCTATGCACGTGACTGCAGATCAAAATCTCATTATACTATACAGACAAATCACTCAGCTGTAATGCAATTATGGAATAAGAACACCACTAACACATATTTCTGGGATTTAGGATAGGGAAAGGAAACAGCTTATTTCTGCCTCTCGTCTGGAAGCTCTAAGAGGGCAGCATCCTATTTGCCTTGACCACACTAGATCCCCAGCACCTGGCATAGGGCCTGGCAGAGTCACTGCCCAATAAACATGCATTGAAGAAATGAATGAAAATAAATGTGTGTGAATTAACAAAGGAAATGTTCCCAGCCCAGTAGCAGAAGTGAGATCTCACCCATCTTCACACCTACCCTTTTCCTAGTTGAAGCCCTCAGGAAGCCTGTCTCCTCACACACCACCTCCATCCACTGCTGGATTAGGTCTTCTCATAATGAATTTGCATAGCAGGCAGTAGCTCTCCTGCGCAGCACTTACCACATGGTAATTATATAGCTATTGGTGTCTGCCTCTGCTACCAGAATGTAAACTCCCTAAAGGAAAGGGCCATGGGGGTGTGCATTGTAATTTCCCCCTCAACTTTTTATTTTGAAGCCTCAAACACACAGAAGAGTTGGGAAATAGTACAATGATCATCCGTATACACCTAACTTAGATTCACAAGGTTTGAATATTTGGAGCCATGTAAATTCTTCAGTGCTATATCCCTAGTATAGGTATGGGTGAATATTGGGGTTTGTTCTCCCTGTTTATTAGGGCAAACTTAGGCCCCGCAATCTCTTCCATTAGGGAGAAAAGCTCTTCGTTAGGGAGAAAAGCTCCTGGAAGAAAGCATCATTGCTTCTTTTTCTTAAAGATTTTATTTATTTAGAGACAGAGGGGAAGGGAGGGCAAAAGAGAAGGAGAGACACATCAATGTGTGGTTGCTTCTCACCTGGCCTGCAACCCAGGCATGTGCCCTGACTGGGAATCAAACCTGTGACCCTTTGGTTGCCAGGCCAGTGCTCAATCCACTGAGCCACACCAGCCAGGACTCAAAGATCTTTCTATGAGCCAGCACTTACAGTCTATAATTCAAAATGTAACATTGAAACAGCTCATTGCAAAAGAAAAAGAAAGAAGGAAGGAAGGAAGGAAGGAAGGAAGGAAGGAAGGAAGGAAGGAAGGAAGGAAGGAAGGAAGGAAGGAAGGGAGGAAGGAAACAGCTTATTGCGAGAGCCAGGAATGCAGCCTCTAGGACCTGCACTGTGCCTGGCCAGGTTACCTTGGCCAAGTCATATCTCCCTTCACAGTATGTATATATTACTAGCAGCCAAGCCACCTCACAAACAGGGGCTGGAGGTGCAAACATCCCAAGAATCTGCTGTAGTTCTCTAATTATTGTGTCCACAATTTGTCTTCCCAACTAGACTGTAAGCGTAAAAGCCAGGAAAGATGGCTACTACTTTTTTTTTTTTTGTAGAGTTGACCAGGGCTAGCCATCATGCTAGACCCTTAGCAGTCAATCAAATAAACACTTGTGGTCACAATAGAGAAATCCTTTTGTCATGCAGAATCTTTGTAGTGTTCACTCAGATGGGATGGGATTGTATTATGCAGAGGAGAACTGAACTTGCAAGTTGCATGCATGCCCAAATAAGGGCCCTACCCAACATCTCTAGGGCCTGTTTTAGTCTAGCCAGAGTGACCCTCAACTGACTCTGAGAAGGACACACACGCGCACATGCCAGCACTACTTGCATGACACCATGTCTCAGCAGAGCTCACTAAACAGAACTTTTAAGCCAGGCACACTTAGGTTTATTCTCCAATCTTCTCTTCCCAACCCCTATATACATGTTCCCTGGAAGAAACAAGCTGCAACCAGATGTCCATGGTCTCCTGAGTTAATTCCATCTTTCCCTGGTGAATTGCAACTTCTTGCAGACACAAAGGACTGCAGAGAGACAAATGACACATTAAACAACAGCCTCACTGGCTGGGGGAGGGGGGCATGGAGCGTGACGTCAGTTTTCCCAGAAACCCATTTATCTCGATAACAAGGTCTCAAGTGCTCAGGCTGCTCTTTGAGCTTCAGAATCTGGCTTGCAATTATTGTTCTTCATCCTACAATGTGGCAAGGCAGGCTAGAGCAAACTGGAACCAGGCAAAGCAAACCAGGTGGCCCTAGCCAATCCCCATCCCCCCACAACCCGGCACCAATCTGCAGAACAAAGGGGATCTCTGAGTTTCCAGAGTTGTTCTAAGGTGAAACACAACCTTCTAGAAGGATTCCCTTTGCAACATCTGCCCTGCAATCCTAATCCAGGCAAGGGAACTGGTGAGAGAGTACAGACAAGTCAATGCAAATTAATTAGCCGAAAAGAAAAATCATTAGCATTTTTTTTTGGTCTCGAAGGATGGGGAAGTGTAATCCAGGAGACTAATTCTTCTACTTGAGCCATGCCATCTCTAAAATGCAGGTAACAAGGAGAAAAGCACTCTGGAAACCCTCAAAACTCTAAAGTAATAAATATTAGTGCCAATCTTGAGGAGAAGAGAATTCTCTCAAATTCCATTATGCCAGTGCATCCTATCTACTGAGTCCTTCCACATGGTGAATACCTAAAGTGCTGCGATCTGCAGGAGTTGGGGGGAGGTTCCAAAGAAATCATCTGCTCTTCCCAACAGGGACAAGAGGGTGGAATAAATTCATATGTATCTTGTAGAGAAAATACTTGGATTCTAGATTCAGATTTTGAAAACAAACCAATTTCAATTATAACAAATACCTAGAGGCTATTTTTTTTGCACTAGAATTGCACTGCACAGACTATTTCCCTTAATAAGTAAACCACGAGGTTTTAAAATGAGTGTGTTGAGATTTTCATCAAGTAGTATTTGTTGTCATGGGATTTGACCTACCTCTCCTTCACTCTCCTTCCTGGCCTCTGGGTGCTAGTAATTGTGGACTTTTGAAATTTTCAGAAACCCACAGATAAATAGAAAGGCTCGGTTGTTCCCCCAAATGGAATCATCCTTCCCTTTGCAACCAAACTTCTTGTCTAAAAAAACAAACATGGAGCCTCAGGTCACTTCAACGTGATTTCTCTGTTCATTTCAGGCTGGAAAACTTCAGTTCTTTAAATGAAGATTTTTTTTTTCCACAGTCTGTTGCCAACAAAAAGAGAGACGGCACCGCTTTTGCAAACCTCACAATTATTTTCCTGAGTCCCCACAGAAAGAAGCCAGCTCCACAAGTTTTGGCACACAAGCCCAGGTACACTGAACGCGCACCATTACAGACCCCCGGAGGCGCGCGCAACCCTGGTCAGGTGCTCAGAAACCTGCCAAAATACGCAGCCAAGCACCTACAGGCCAGTGGATTGCACCCCACACAGACGCACAAATGGGACCCAGAGGTACGCAGCACCAGCGGAGAGGCGTCTGCACACACCCTGGAGGTGAGCACACTCAGAAACTGGCCGACTCATCTAGGGTCAGACAGCCGCCGGGCGCCGCCGCCGGCTCAGGAGGCACGAGTGCGCGCGCGTGCACTCAGACGCACACAGAGCTACACACTCACAGACGCAGTCACATATGTAATGCATATGGAGAACCCCTCCCCCAGCCAGTTACCTCCCTGTGCCCCTCACCATTCATGGCCTCCTGCCCCCAGCTAACCCTAGCCCCGCGTCCCCCTTTCTAAGGGGGCCGAGTCGCGAAGGGCTGCTGCGCTAAGGGGCGCGGCCCGGCGGTCTAGGAAGCCAGACGGGGGTGCCGGAGACGCGGAGGGCTTGGTGACTCGTGCGGCCATTCATTCGGCAACGCCCCAGCGGCGGGAACGCGGCTGCAACGAGGGAAGCGTCGGCACTTACTGCAGATCTAAGGCAATTCAAGTTCAGCCGCCGGCCCACAGCCTTGGCCAAGCCCCCCAACCGCCCGTCTCCCCTGCGGTTCTCGGGGACAGGGTGCGGGAGTGAGCCGCTGAACCCGGGAGCAGGAGTCCCACTACGCCTTAGCTCCTGAATGTTGCCCGCCGCCCTTTTTGTGGTGGCGGTGGCAGCGGCCAGGTCTCCCCCGCCCTGCGCAGGCCCCTGGAGCGGGTGCTGGCACCCAAGCCCCGTACTCACCACCTGGCGAGCTATGTCGGTTGCTGCCATCGCTCCTGCGTCCGCCAGGGCTGCCACGGGCGCCGCCGCAACGGGAGCTCCAGCACAGGAAACAGTGGAGCTCCTCCGACAAAGAGAAAGTGTTACACTTCGGGCGCGACCAAGTCCGGTGGGGGGAGGTGCAAGGGAGGAGCCCCCCTCGTCGCTGCTCCAACCCCAACCTCCCCTCTATCGCCCACCCCTCGAAAGTGGGGTCTGGGAAGGGGATGGACTTAACGCGCCGCTTCCCCCCACCAGTCCTGGTTCCAATTCTCCCCACAACCTCAGTCTCTGGCCTTTGCGAAGAGGGGCGGGGGCTCCCCTCGGTGACCACGTCCTGGGCCCCCCCCCGCCACTGGGCTCCGTGGTACGTCCCGACCTCTGCTGAATTGTCACACCCCCTGCTCTCTCCTTACATCCCTTAGTCCCCAGACCCCGGAGGCTGGAGGGGAGCCCCCGCCCCTCCCCTTCCCGCGCAAAGCTAGGAGGCCGAGCTCTGCAGTCCTAGTTTCCCTCCTCCAGTCCCTGGACCCCCTCCTCGTCTCCACCGAGATATCAGGAAGCTAGGGTTCGAGCCCCTGCCGCTGGAGTCTCCTTGCTCCACCACACCTGCCCCCCCACCTCCGTGGCCCCGGAGTGCTGCTAAGGCTGGGGCGGGGGGTGGGGTGAGGGAAGGAGCAGCTGCCGCACCTGCCGCCCCACGGTGGAGTTTAGAAAGGGGGCGGTGAGGAGAGCCGCACTGCGGCCCCAAAACTGAGCTGTGCCTTGCGGAGTCTGAGGCCAGCAGTCCTAAAACGAAGCACCCCTTCTGCCCTAGGGTTTCTAAGCCTCTGGTGCCATGGGCTGTAATTTCGTACAGCCGACCCACCACTGTTCGGGTACTTAACCCTCCTCTCCCCACCCAGCCCTAGATGGTCAGCTTGGGAGCCGAGGTTCAGTCCACCCACCCCCTGTCTTGCCTGAACCTCAGGGGAGTCAGAGGAGGGACTTGGGGTAAAGACCCCTCAGCTCCGTGGAGCAGGATAATGGGTAGTGACGGGGGAGCTGCCGCAGGTAGCTCTGCCCCACACCCTGTTTGCTTCTTAACCTTGGATGAGCCCCGGACTAAGCGGCCGGCAGTGTACAGAGGGGAGAGCCTCCTATGGCAGAGGCTCTGCCTGTCTAATTTCCTTCTCCTCCTGGCCAGCTCCCACCGCGGGTCTCTTCTTTTGCTTTCCTCACCTCTCCACCTCTCCAGTCGCGACGTCCCCGCCCTCCTCCCCCGGGAGTGCCTCTTGCAAGTTCCCTGGGACTGGCGAACCCTGGTAGATTTGTAGTGCCTGAGGCCAGAGAGGGTGGGACACTCCACTCCTCAGAAGGGCAGGCGCCCTGATCTCAAAAGGGGACCCAGACCTTAAAGTGGCACCCAGGACCGCGTGGAGGAGGCAGGCCTGTGGGCGAAAAACAGGTCCGCAGGGTGTCCAGGATGGGGGCGCGAGGAAATTGGCGTAGCAGCTGCCCAAGTTGGACGAAGCGGGGGCAGGGGGCGGGGGCCCGGTGCGGGCTGAGGGGGAGGCAAAAGGGAGAAATGCAGAAAAACAGGAACCAGTGAGAGAGAGGGAGAAGGGACCTAACGAGTGTCCCGGG
>PVKM010041143.1:0-13220 GCA_004027735.1 Carollia perspicillata
TTTGTGAAAAAGAAAATTTTATGATTTAAAAAACCTGAGAGATATCTTTCATATTAACAATTCCATTTGCCACCAAGAAGAATCTCTGAGTTAGTGAGAAAGAGGAAATAAATTACAGTTGGTACTCAATGTTCACAGGTTCTGTATCTATGGATTCAACCAGAAAATGATAAAAATTTTTCAGGAAAAAAAGTTAAACTGTTGCTGACATGTACTGTGTAGTTAGACCTGAATTGGTTGCATCTACACCAAACAAGCCAGGCTGGAAGAAAATATTTGCCAAACACATATCCAATAGAGCACTTGGCACCATCATGGGCAAGCCTTCATCTGACAGCACAGCCCCCACGCTGTTCCTCTGCCCCCTCCAACTGCTGTCCTCGTTCACAGTAATCTGGGCACCAGCTAGTTACTTAGCAGTCATTTCCCTCACTTCTCATCTCTTGACCTTGCCTTTTCTTCTGGACACTGTCGCCCCTCCTCTCGGGAGACACTGCCGGGAACCTCCAGGGCCACCTGGAAGGAGGCGGGATAGAGCTACAGGGCTGGGATCCTCTGCTCTCCACTGGCTAGGGGAGCAGACAGGCCACGTGACTCCCAGCTCGCTAACCTTTGTGGCCAGTGTAAGAGTGGCTGGTTATGGGCCCATGGCCTGTGGCAGCTGCTGTATTCCTTAATGTATTTCTCTGCTGATCCTGTTCTTGAGAAATTGGGGGAGGGTGCCCTACACTAGGATGTGCCTACCCTCCACCTGAGTTGTGTATTTTTTACAGTGGGATTATTATTATTATTATTATTATTATTTATTATTATTATTATTTTGTGTGATGACTCTACCCCTACTCATCACTGCCACTCCCAAGGCATGCTCTATGGCAAGTCAAGCTCTTGGGTCCCAGGAAGGGGCCTTGCCAACCTCGGTCCTCCTGCTTCCAAGCCCAACTTCAAGCTCCTCCTCCTTTCTTCCCTCCCTGCTTCCCACCCTATGGAATAGCCCTGGTGCTGGAAGGGCCTGGCTTGGCTCCCAAAAGGGGCATTGAGGTGCCCTGGGAACTCCCAGGCAAAGGGGCCCCTCCCCACCCAGTCATCTACTCTTGCAATTAGTTTCTCCTCTGGATCAAAAAAGTAATAAAGAGAATGACTGGAATGTGGGGTAAAATCACTGGTTACTAGGAATAGCAGTAAGGGAATTAATAGGCAGAGCACAGAGGATTTTTTAGGGCAGTGAAAATAATCTGTATGATACCATAACGATGGATACATATCATTATACATTTGTTCAAATCCATAGAATGCACAATGCTAAGAGTAAACCCTGAAATAAACTATGGCCTTTGGGTGACTATGATGTATCAGTACAGGTTTCCCAATCGTAACAAATGCACCACTCTTGTGGGGGATGTTGATAACGAGGGAGGCTATGCATGCGTAGGGGGCAGGGGTATATGGGAAATCCCTGAATCTTCCTCTGAATTTTGCTGTGAACCTACACTAGATCTAAAAAAAAAAATAAAGTCTTAATTAAAAATATATGAATTTATATACAAGCACTGCATATGCATGAAAAAAAATCTTTTACTTTTCTGTCTTTTTTAATATTCAAGAATTAGTTTTCCACAAAGGAAAGAAAATCCAAGTGTTACTTAAGTAAAAAGCATTTAAAAAGAAGGCCTAAATCTTTGAAAGAATTTGATAAGTGTGAAGTGGTCATTCATCCAACAAATACTTTGGAGGCAACTAATTATAAGTTAAAATAATAATTTAGTTGAGTCCAAGATTATAGCTGAGATAAGAGGGTAAATCCAGTGAAAGAAGAAAAAAGAATAAAAAAGACCACATGAGACACACAAGAGAATTAGTGAAAATCTCAAAGAAAAGGATGAAACCAAATAGAAAAACAGAGGCCACTGAGAGTCTCTTCAGGCCGGAAGCTCTTCGTCTTGTATGGTTGTATAGAGTTCCCATTCATATCTGCAGAAAGGTGAATTAGATCATCTGAAGAGTTCTCCAGCTACAACGCAACTAGATCCTGCAGTGCTGGACTCTCAGGAAGTGAAGGAAATCTCTAAGAGTCCAAAGCACAAGCAAAGCGAAACCGCTGACACTGGTGTGGTGAGCAATAACCTTTTAAATAAGTCTTAGACCAGCTGGATGAGGAAGCTGATCTTTAAAATTCCATATGTTAGCCAATCACCCGAAGGGAAATCACAGTAGTCTCAGATTCTTGGACCCCTAGCTCCTAAAGGAGGTGCATGTATGCAAATTCTATCTGGAGACAAATAACTTTAAGTTAATATCCCTATACTCCCATAAATTAACATCAACCAAATAGGAATTCATAATCAAAGACCATAAGACATATAAGAATATTAATCAATATGAATGAGAATAAACAGTAAAAAAAAGAAAAATTAATAAACATTTAGATTTATGAGCAAAAAAACTATGATCTAGCTGTTTAAAGTAATTAAAAAATAAAATCATATAAAAAGATGTCTAAAATGACTAGGCAAACATGAAAAGGAATCCACCAGAACTTTCGGAAAGTATATATGTATTTCCTAGAACTTGAAACTCAGTAGGTTAGACACAGTAGAAGAGAAAAACACAAACCAGATATGAGGAGAATGTCTAGGATGCATGACAGATGGGGGGAAATGGTAAAGATGAGAGAGATGGAAGATAGAATAATATGAAGATTTAATGTTTATCTGATCAGAATTTCATAACAAGAGACTAGAAAAAAGTGGAGTAAAAACAAGAAATAGTTTATATTATAGCTAATAATGTGTCAAGATTACTATAACACATGACACCACCAGGAAAGGAAGCCAAACAAGATACACTATAATGAAACTGCCAAACATCAGAAGAAAAGTCCATCTTAAAAGCATGGAACGAAAAGAGAAATAAATTTATCTATTGAAATACACAGGAAAAACAAGTAGACTAGAGAATTTTCAACAGCAATAATGGCAGCCAGAAGACCATGGAATATCTTCTAAATGCTGGGGGAAAAAAACTGTCAATTTATAATTTTGTGTCTGAAACAGCTACATTTCCATAACAAAAATGGACATGAGAATTTTTCAATAAATAAAAACTTTCCTTTTTACTATCTTCACCAGATTAACACCTAAAGCACACTTTTGGATAAAGAAAATGACCCAATAATAAATACTGAGATACAAGAAAAAATGGTAAGCAAATAAATTGATAAACATTTGGGTTAATCTAAAGGAATTTGGTCTGTATGAAATAGTAATGTCAAATTTGTGGGGATATAAACACAATTTAAATATTGGGCAATAACATAGAAACCAGGAGGAGGATGATCGGTTAAACTATTCTGAGGCCCTTGTTTTGAGGAGGTTAAGATATTAATTTTAAGCATCCTTAAGAAAAATATTTACAATGAAATTTGAAGAGAAACTATTCACATGATATTTGCAATGTCTAAATGCCTTACATGTATTAACTCACTTGAATTCTCATAATAATCTTCTGACAATCTCGATTTTTTTAGGGAAATGAACAGAAAAATATGAGTCATAAGTATTCCAACTAATATGTAATGAAGTTGGGATTTGAATTCAAACAGCCTGGCTCCGGAGAACATGGCTTTGACACTTCTGTTCTACAGTATCCTAAGGATTCGGAAAGAATAGACACACAACGTAGAAATTCTAAACCAGCCGGGGGAGGAAACAGCAATACAAAATAAACATAACAGTCCATCTCTCTACCCCTTACAAAAAAAGAATAATATTATAAGAAAAGAGTATAGAAAAGAAGGATCAATTTCAAGATAGAAACTAAAGACATTCAAATACGTAAGTAATCATAACATAATGGACTAAACTCTCCAGTTAAAAGATGAGGTGAGAGTAGTTTTCAAAAATATAAGCTACGTGCTGTTTACAAATGTAAGTACATGGAAAATATAAGATCTATTAGATATGTAATAATGAAAACAATGTTGGTGTAACTATAATGACATCACACAAAATGGACTTTAAGATGAAAAAGCGTCATTGAGGCCCTGGCTGGTGTGGCCCACTGGGTTGAGAGCCGGCCTGTGAACCAAAGGGTCGCCAGTTGATTCCTGGTCCGGGTACGTGTCTGGGTTGCAGGCCAGGTTTCCCTTTTGGTCTGTACAAAATGCAGCTGAACCGTATTTCTCTCGCACATCGATGTTTCTCTCCCTCTCTTTCTCCCTTCCCTTCTCTCCAAAAATAAATGAATAAATAGTCTTCTTTAAAAAATTTATAAAAAGCATTATAAGGATAGAGAGGGTCATCACATAGTGATAAAACCTAGAAGAAGAAATCAATAAATCTATTAGCGTGGGGGCGGGGATATTTCAACCTATTGAAGTTACTGATAACTCCAGGTATATGTAAATGTTTTATATATGTATAAAACATTCAGAAGTTACAACATCGGCATATAACAATTAGAGAATACACATTCTCATCAATCCCATGAGAAATATTTACATAAATTACCCTGCATACCTTAACACCTTTAAAAAATTTGTATTATCTAGACTAGGGGTAGAAAAACTTCTTTTTGTAAAGGGCCAGATTGTAAACACACTAGGTTTGCAGGTCAGCGCTCTCTGCTGCAACCAGCGGACTTGGACACTGCACTGTGGAGACACCGTGGGCAGTGTGCTCCTTCCTGCTCGAAGTCTTCCTCCCACAGAAGTGAAGACTGTAATCAAACAGCTGAGGCCATATTCCAAAGCAACCTATTTAGGCGCACTGAATTTAAATATCGTACAATTTCCACATGCCTCAAAATATTATTATTCAGCCCTGGCTGGTGTAGCTCAGTGGACTGAGCATGGGCTGCGAACCCAAGGGTTGCCAGTTCAATTCCCAGTCAGGGCTCATGCCTGGGTTGCAGGCCAGGTTCCCGGTAGGGAGCACGACAGAGGCAACCACACATTGATGTTCCTCTTCCTCGCTTTCTCCCTCCCATCCCCTCTCTCTAAAATTAAATAAATAAATAAATACAATCCTTAAAAACCATTATTATTCATTTGTGTTTTTCAGTGACTCACAATATGCTAACCGTTCTTAGTTCACCGGCCGTAGAAAAACATGCAGCTTGCTGGTTTTGCTGGCCCCTGATACAGGCCACAATCTCTGCCTACAAAGCGATACATTTAAAAATTTTTAAAGAATTAACTTAAACTTTAAGTAAGAGCATATTTTACTTCCTAAGATTAACTTTAAAAAGTGGGATTTAAAAATAGACTACCAAATAACCCATGGGTCAAAGAAGAAATCATAATGAAATTTTTAAAATACCCAGAACTGAAAAATAAGTAAACTTTAGTATACTCAGATCATGAAATATCTCCTGTTAATGAACATGAGGAAACAACAGCTACATAATTTACTCTTCGAAACTTGAGTGAAGGTCACAGATTATGTTCAGTAAATGACCCTTTTTACAAAGATCAGGAATAAGCAAAACTAAATGACATATTACTTAGGGGACACATATATATATTTGTTAAAAACTAGTGTATAAAGAAAGGAATGTTTGTCATGAAACCCAAGATAGTGATTACATCTGAGGGGCAGGAAGCTGGATGGAATGAGGAGGCTTACAGACATATTGCAACCGCATTTTGAGATTGGACATAGGTGTTCAATCTTAGCTGCCACCCTTGCTCCTGCAGGAAGAAAAGAATGTTGACTTGAGCACAGCAGGGAGTGAACCACTGATAGGGAAAGGCTGAAAGAGATAAGAAGACAGAGCGACAGAAGAGGGACAAGGCAATTTTTGCTCTAATTTTTGGTGAAGCTGATTCACTCACACACTCTTATTTACCTGAACACAGGTGATCAGAAAGTCTCATCACCTATTATCCTTGAGTTTTGAGTGACCCATGAGCTCCATAGATAAAGCTTGTTCTTCTGAGCAGGACCATGGATATTTTGTTCCTAATTTTGAATGCGAAAGTTTATTTTTACAAAGCTTATTTTCTCCAGAAAGTCTAGTGCTTCTGTATAATTCAGGGAAATTTAATTTTTGAATATCAGAGTTATTGATTCATTTACTAGTAAAATCTGAATATTCTTTAAAATGCAAAAGAGATTTATATGTTTTATCTTTTTGAGATAATTATACTGCTCATTCTACAGAACTGGAAATTTGCCATTTGAAAACAGCACTTATTTCTCTATCTACAGATTTTTAGAATCAAATATAGGCTTTTCTATTTCTGCTTTTGTGCAAACAAAAAAGCAGGTGAGAATCAAAGGGGAGAAATAAAATAGCCATGGGAAAAAGTAAACCTTCAAAAAATCATCAATTTTAAATTTTAGTATAGCCATAAAATGGAATTTTACCTCATGATTAAAAAGACTGAGATAATGCAAAACACTATGTATAATATTGTGACTTACTTATGTAAAAAGGAATAATAGCTAGAGAAATATAAACCAAAATTTTAACAATATTTTTATTGTTAAATATTTTTATGGTGTGGGTGAGAATATAGTTGGTAGTTACTTTTTAACTATGGACCTGCTTTGTTTTGTAGCAAAGAAAATTAAACAGTAATATCTTATTATCTACTGTGAAAGCTGTGTGTTTCTAAATGCTTTACTCCTACTTGAACTCAGCTAGATTTTTAAATTTTTCATCTGTAATGTCTGAAGTTGCTGTTTTGTGTCTTTAAGTTTACTGAGCTAGAATAACCTTCAGCCTATTTACCAATTCCCTTGGGGGATGCTCATTGGCATTGCAAACACAGACTTTGTTTTCTTAAGTTGGCACCCGAATTTATTTCTTCAATGACAGCAGAATCCTCTGGGAAAACAAAAACAAAACAAAAAAACTTCTCTTATGAATTTAGAAGCCTTTAAAAAACAAATTCACATCTCTGAATAACTTTCTTACTCAAATATCCCTGGTGCTCAAGTAAACTCCAAGAACCTTAAAGACAATTTCCCCGACAACAATGCATAATGCAAAATTATGGCAAGGCAAGAGGAAAAATATGCCCTGGATTCCAAGTCTAATTTCATTTTAAAGAACAGAAATGCACACACACAGAAAGGTCTCTAAAGTGCGTTATAAATGCTTGTCCACTTTCCAAGTCACACTACAACTTTCCTTTCCTTTAATGAACACCCTTTTAAAATGCAAAACTTTCAAAGCATTTTCCACTTTCTCATTTTACTAAGCATAGCATTTCTTGGTAACTATGGTTATCACTGTGTGCATCTATGACTGACCCGCACAGGTGCACACCCCTCATCCCAAACCATGCAACTAGATGCTAGGGTTTTGTGAAGGAATGTGGTGCTTATACTACATATTCGTAACGCGCTTAGCTGGGCCTTTAATTAACACATTATTTCTGCAGTAAAACATATATACATAAATTAGACTGAAGTTCATAAGTAGCCTCATATCAGTTCAGATCAGATTTGCTGTGAAATAAGAGAAAACCAAGTCAGGCTTTGTCATCAAATGTAATTTGAAAGACAAATAACTTTTTTGAAAAATTTGAATTTTTTTGCTTGGCATTGCAGATAAAGCATTAGGCAACTGTGTGGTAGTGCCACAAGAGGTAACTGCACTGTTTGCCCTGGATTCAGGGACCCTGAGTAGCTACCATTTTTGAAGTCTTCCTGTCGACTCCTCTGCGTCTGTCTGCTTCCTCTGCGCAGTCCGGCAGGCTTCCACCCATTTGTTGCTGCGACTTCCTCTGCCACCCCCCTGCCCTTATGATTTACTCCTTTTTACTCTGGTGTGACTTATTTAAAAAAGTAGATAACCAAAATATCACAATCATGTATCAAATTAGGGGAAGCAGGTTTTTCACATAAGGACCCTAAAAGTTTTTTATGATACAATATCTGAAGTTTTCTCAGATTCTTGGTAACACCTATTTCAACAAGTAGAGGCTTTCAGTTTGCTAATGATTATCACTTGTGTTCACAGTTTTTGTGATTGTTATTCTAATATATGCACATATGACCTTTTGGTCACATGAAATAAGCTAATATCTAAAGTTTATTTACCCTTGCACAAAAAATAGGTTATGACAAGAAATATTAAAGTATCTATGAAACCTTAAAGTACAATCTCAGGGTGACATTACTAAATAATCACAGTCATTCGCCAGTATTTTCCTTCTCTCCTTAACTTGCACGTGCTCTCATAGTCTGCCCCACCCCCATGCATTTATTTTCACTTGTTACTGCTCCTGATAGAAGCCTTCCCACAGTTCCAATACGTAGAGCCCTCTGGTGGCATTGCCCACACAGGCCACACTTACCACTGCAGCACATAAGAAAGTTGGGGAAGAGTGGAGTGTGGCCGTTGGAACTCAGCACAGGAAGGCCGTGAATCGAGGATCCAGGAGGGAAGCAGCCAAAGCTGGTAAAGGAGTAATACCAGGTGCCACAGGAGGGAGGTGACGAAAGGAGACTGTTGACAGTAGTAGGAGCGCAGACACTCAATCGGGTGACTCAAGCACGAGAAAGCATCTTGAGGGCCTCTGACTCATCCATTCAGCTGCTCTCCAAGCAACTGCCAAGCACAGAGATAGGCCCTAGGGGTACAAAAAGGAATAGAAAATGATCCCCACCCTTGAGGACTTGCAGTATTAGTAACTAGACAGAAACAAATGGTGAGGACCAAACGGCATGTTGTAACAGCCCAAAGTAATACCAGGCACTCTCGGAGCACAGAGGAATACAGGGTCTAGCAGAAGTAACGCCTGCTTAAGTGTGGTTGGTAGGGTAATAATATGGGTATATTAATTTATAATTTTAATTTTAACATTTCACCTAAAATGTCCTATGGTGTGCTTGAAAGTGATATTGTTATGTTACAAAATTACATGTTTATGATCTTGTGTTAAAGATTTGGCAATGGACAAGGGGCACTATTTGTGCCGGGCCCAGTCCGTAAGTGCCCGGCTCTGCTGGGCCACACCAGGCTGGCACGACCAAGACTCGCTCCGCTGCCTTTCACTGACTGCCTTCCAACTGCTCGCTGTTCCTCGAGCACGCTGGCCCACTGCCACCACAGCACCTTAGCACCTGCTGTTCCCTGGCCCCGAAATGCTCTCCTTCTAGATATGCTCTCCGCAGCTCACACTCACACTTCATCTAGGTCTCAGCTCAAATGTTGCCTCATCAGAAAAGAATTCTCTGACCCATCACTGTTTAAAACTGCACCCCCAACACGCACGCACGAACTCCCCTCTCTCCGTCCCTATTGCCTTGCATTTCCTTTTTTTCTCCCACAGCACTTATCTCACAATCCGAAATCCTCCTGTTCAATTATTTGGTGTCTGTTTCGCTCATTTAAATTTTGCGAGAGCAGGGCTCTGTCAGCCGTATTTATTGCTATATCCCCAGGGCTGGACAGAGTGAAATGCATGAATGAAGAGAAATTTGAGCTGAGTTATGAAGACCATATAGCAGTTTGTCAAGAGAAAGAGGAGGGGGTGGGGAAGACACAGAATGTACACAGGCACAAGAACAATAAAGCAGAGTCAAGTCATCTCTGAAGAAATGTAGAGGGAAATAAAATGATCTGTGTTTGGCACACAGTGGGTTTACATTAAATGTTATTAAATAAATAAGTGAACAAGTGAGTGAGCGATTGTGTGAGTGTTAGTGAACACGTGATTGAATTAATGACCAGGTTTGTGTTTTAGAAAGTGTGTGAACGGAGATTGCTGAAATAGAAGATAGGAGGTGAAGACAGCTTGGAAGTCTAGTCTTCTATAAAGAGAGAAATAGTGAAGGCCTGAACTGGGAAAGTGGGGAAAAAGAGAGACCGCATTTGAGCCCTGGCTGGTGTAGCTCAGTGGATCGAGTGCAGACCTGTGAACCAAAGGGTCGCAGGTTTGATTCCCAGATCAGAGCACATGCCTGGGTTGCAGGCCAGGTTCCCAGTAGGGAGCACGACAGAGGCAACCACATGTTGATGTTTCCCTCTCTCTTTCTCCCTCCCTTCCCTTCTGTCTAAAAATAAAAATGAATAAAATCTTTAAAAATAAAAGAGAGAGACTGCATTTGAGAAACAAGTAGAATTGCCATGCGACTGGATGTGGAAGACGTCAGTGAAGGAAGAGGACTCTGCCGTGGGCAGAAGGATGAGTGGTTACACCATTGACTACAAGGTAGAACCAGGGTTGGTGAGGAGAAGCTAGATCACAGGGATCCATTCCACGTTAGACATCGTGGGACTGAAGTATTTTTGTAACAGGTGGAGACAACTAATATGTAGTTGAAAGTATAGACTTAGGAGTAAAGTCAAGACAGAAGGCAGGTTTGAAATAACAGGACACCTTCATCTTCAGGAAAACATATTAGAATAAGAACACAAGTTAAGGGTTATGTAAGAAGAGAGAGAGAGAGAAGGAACCTCCACAGAAAACTGAAAAGCATCTAATAGAGTGAAAGAGGAACACTAGGAGTATGAGCCCCCTGAGAACAAGCAGGTGCTGTCTTGCTGACCAACTGTAGCCCCAGGGTCCTGGCAGAGTAGAGACACTTGAGTATTTATTTTTAAAAAAAGGAAGTAGAGAAAGACAGAAATAGGGAGCTATGGAAGAAAACTTGGAAGGAAGGAACTGGTTAACACCACCACAAAAGTATCGAGAAAGATAACCATAGCTAGGAACTCAAATTTATTTTGTTAAGGGATCATAACATGCCAGAGACCATTTTAAGCTGCTTACATGGCTTATCTCATTCAATTTTCACAACGACTTGTGAAGTAGGGTTTATTATTATTATTTTTTTCACTTTATGAAAGAGCGAATGAGCCACAGAGAGGTGAACTTGCCCAGGACTGTACGGGAAGTAAACGACAAAGGCAAGATTTGACACCCAGCCATCCTTCTGGGAAGCCTGCGCTTACACGGGGCGCTCTGTGAGAGAGCTGGAGTGAGGGCACTTTATTTTTTTATTTTTTATTTTTAGGTATTTTTTTCTTTATTTTTTTATTTTAATTGTTATTCAAGTACAGTTTTCTGTCTTTTACTCCCGTCCCAGTCCACCCCCCCAGTGCTCCCCACCTCCCTCCCCTTTCCACCCCCTTAGTTTTTGTCCATGTGTCCTTTATACTTGTTCCTATAATCCCCTCCCTGTTTCCCCTGAAATTCCCTCCCCTCTCCCCTCTGGTTACTGTCATCCCATTTTCTTTGTCAATGTCTTTGGTTATATTTTGCTTGCTTGTTTGTTTTGTTGCTTAGGTTCCTGTTAAAGGTGAGATCGTACGGTATTTGTCTTTTAATCAAGCAGCAGCTCTGTGGCCTGGGGAGGTGAGCAGAGGGGGAGAAAGCAGAGAGCGCCAATGTGGACTGCTGTCGCGTGGAGTTTAGCTAGGGGGAGGAAGGGGAAGACTAGTAGCTGCAAGGAAACATAAGAGCAACAGAAGCTGTTTTGTGTTTTTAACGAACAAGTCTGGAGCATGTGGACTTGATAGATTCTGTTTACATCACACTCCAGAATTTCTAAAAGAAAAATGAGGGGGTTGGATGTGAAAATGTGCAGGTTACTTCCAGCTCTGATTCTACTATTCCACAACTTTGCATTCTTTCTTCATACAGCCAGAGGGAAGATTTCAATAAAAGTAGTTGGAAAAACAACTTAATGCACTTTTAAAGAGGCCTTTAAATAGAAACCTAAGGGCCTGTTTATTCTAGCTTCCTTATAATTCATGAGCTATTTATTTTTTCCCATTCTGGTCTGTGACATTTCTCATCGTTATGAGAGACATCAAGTTTTTGCTGTCTATTTAGATTTTGTCTAATTTTACTATTATTATTTTTATGCTTTGTTTTCTAGGGTTAGGAAAGAAGGGGCAGCCAAGGTTGTCTGGGTTCACATTCTTGTTCTGCATTACCATTTCACTTTTATACTCTACCTCTCCTCCCACAGGAAAAAAAATGATTTAGGTGCCAGCAGTTATAGAAATACCCTAATGTTTCTTTCACAGCATGTCCTAAAGTAATGTAATTACTAATGTTTCCTGCAATTCTCTCTCTACTAAATATCCCTTAAAACACCTCAGCTTTTCTCCCCACCTTGTATCTTTTTCTCTTATGTTAAATTTCTTTTCTCTTCTTATGAGTTGCTGCAATGAACACATATTAATCTCAGAAATTATACTAGAACCTCATTTTACCTCCACATTCAGTACAAAAAGCCCTTACTCAACACACATTCTTCAATTACACATATTCCCTTTTTCTCTTTCACACCTTTGAACAACTTTCCTGTCTCGGCTTCTCCTTTTCCTAGCCACACAATGTTATTTTTCACTTATCCACTAGTAGAGCTATAAGATGGGAGAAAGATTGGCTGCAGAAAATATAGGACTCATTTCTTTTCTGGCTTTGGGATAGGTTTTTCACACTTAGAAAAATTGGTATGTATCCAATTTTGGAAAATCACAACACTTCAAACGAAGTAAAGCTATACTTGGAAAACATGTCTCAAAAGGAATTCGAAAGCTACTCACTTAGCAAATCTTTGCTCCTTGCTCATTTCTTTTCTGGGCATCCCTCCATATATAGTGGAAGAATTGTGCTATCTCTTAGACAAATGCAAATAATCTTCATACAGAGATCTTTATTTTTCTCTCTAAGGCATGCTGTCTTTCTAGCTCACAATTCACTGAAGCAGAGGACAATTAAAGTGTTTTAGGTTCAAAGGCATTGGAGTTAAAAGTTCTAATGAGCTAGCTTTGGATAGGAATGAGCATAAACAGAGGTGTCAATGATATCATAAGTGAATTAGGTTATAATGTTAATAAGAAGTTGAAAATAAGACATCTGCTTAGTGTCAATAATTTACTCTATTCTCGTTTTCCCTGACACATGTGAATCCAAATCCCATTGTTCATAATAGCAGCTATTTTGGCAGGCGTGTGCACCAAGCAAAGACGAAGAGAGTACAAATAAAAAATCCTCTGTCCCTGCTGTAGCCTATACCACGATAGCACCTCATTATAAAGAGACCTAAAACATTCTGTGACAGCAGGCAATCCTTTTCTAGAAACAGCAGAGATTTCCGTACCTCTGAATCCAAGTAATGATTTGCATCCTTTCTTTTCATAGGCTGTGCTTTTGAAACTATAGATTGTTTTAGAGCACTCAGCTGTGATCTGGGGCACCCCAAGTACTTCTCTACGGAGTTGAGCAATGTTTGCAAACACTGACAACC
>PVKM010041144.1:0-13206 GCA_004027735.1 Carollia perspicillata
CTGTGGTTCTATGTTGGGGAGGGCTCAGAAAAGGGATAATGCCACTGCCTGGCCTCTGGAGTTTTGTTGGGAGGAAGCTGTACCCTGGCATTCATCCAGATGCCAGACACTTCCATTTCTCTCCATATGCCACTGGTGCCCTTCCAGCTGCTGCCCCAGTGCTGAAGCCCAGAGGAAGTGAGTCTGGAAAACTCCTAAGTCTGTCGTGGGCCTTTTAAGAAGAGACTCCTGAAAATCCCAGTTTCTTCTGCTGCCCCAACCACCACTGATTTTTACAGCCAGAAGTTAGGGGGACTTATCTTCCTGGCACTAGAACTCTGAGCTGGGTGGTCTCATGTGGGCCTAGGATCCCTCGCTCCCTATCCCTCCTGATTTTGTCCATCACACATGGTTGTGGAACCATTTGTTCCACCTCTCTGAGTCTCAGCTCTTCCTACCTGTCCAGATGAATGTGACTTCTTTAATTCCTTGGTTATGAGACTTCCATACAGTTTGCTTTTCTGATGATTCTGGGTGATATTTATTTTGTAGTCTAGTTGTAATTTTTGCTGTGATTGTGCAAAGTGGTAAGTTGTGTTTACCTCCATCTTGACCAGACTATAAATACCATTATATTTTTAAACACTGGGTTAAAGCTTTACATAAAAACACCATCCTACTATTTGTTCTAAGTTTTTTAACTATCAGGTCTGCAGCCATTCAGGAACTTTTAGGAAACTTTTGTGTATGATCTTAATTCCTCATCCCTGGCTCTTTGGGCTCAGTGAAAAAAAGTCAAAACCATCAAAAAGGGTGGTTCACTTGAAGTCAGATGAAAGACCCTGGCTCAGTTAGTCTGGTAGGAAAAAAGCAGTGCTGCGTCAGCTGGCTTCACACAGGAGGGACCAGGGAAGGATCTCATCAACCACTCACTTAGACAACCCAGGTGACAGACTGTGTGTACATGTATGCCAAGATCAAAATGTGTCCCTATAGAAAAAGTCCACCATACAGAGCATACGTTCTGGATCTTTTCTTCTGATCCATCTCTTCCAGGGTCACAGACTCCTTTGTTCCTCTTCAGTCAGCTGAGTTGTTAGGTGACTCTGTCTAGGTATTGAATCACAGACCAGAAGTGGAAGTTGCTCTGGATATGGCTGCAACAGCTCCTCATTGGGCACCATCCCCTTGCCAAAACTAGCCCGGCAGTGGGACTGGGACTTGTGAAGCAGGGAGATGTCATCCAGAGTGGGTATCTGAGGCCATTCCCCACCTTCTGGGGCAAGGGTGGGCCATCTGTGCACTGTCTGACAGTCTTCTTCTTGTGACTTACTTTGAACCAATACAAATAGCAAAGGCTGTCAATCCCATGATTATTTTTCATAGGATTTTCACTTTCATCCTGCTAGCAGATTCTCTCCCTTTGTGACTTTAACAAAACTGGTTGTTGTGTTATGAGCTGCCCTACAGCAAGGTCCATGTAACAAGAAAATGGGGGTGGGCTTCGGACAATAGCCAGAAAGAAACCTAGGCCCTCAGTTGGACAACCTTCAAGGAACGGAACCCTGTGAACCAACAACTGAGCTTGAAAAAGGGCCTTCCCTCACTGGAGCCTCAGAGCCTCAGCCTTGGCTGACACTGCTTATAGCCCAGTGACAGACTCCCAAGGAGACCGCCCAGCTAACCCATGCTCAAACTCCTCCCTGACAAAACCTGTGAGGTAATAATGAGGTGTTTTATTAATTGCTAAGTTTGTATACTATTTATTATTATTATTTTGCAGCAATAGATAATGTCGACCTTAAACAAACAGTCAGATATTTCTCTAGGAAAATAGGTTGAATAAGAAACAATGAAGAATTGTAATTTGGAACGTAGTCTAATGGAGAACCAGACACAAGTCCAGAGAACAAAAGAGAGGAACATTCTTTTATCAAGGAAAAAGAGAGTTCAGAGAGGCTGTTATAAACAGAGTTCCCTGAAGGAAACAAAGAATTGGAAGTGTAGCGGCTTCTCACAGGCTGAGTTGTAACAGTCTTTCATTGTCTGAGTCTTTGCCAAACAAGAAGAACATGCTCCTCCTTCCTGCTGGGGTAGTAGTGTAGAAAAAACAGCCTCCTGTTGGAGATGAAAGCATGTCTCTTTCTGTTTGGGGTAATTGACAATGAGGGGTAGGGCATGAGATCTCTCCTTATAGGCCCTCCCAACTCCAGTTTAAATGTGGGTTGTGTTTATTAGTCTTCACAAGAACTAGATTTTCAAATTTCCTCAAATATAGAGAGTTCCGTGGAATTCTTTTCACACAGAGAGGATTTCTACACAGCTCCTCATGGGCAAAGCAAGGAAGTGAGGTGAGGGTATGACAGCACTGGGTGATGTTGGAGAACCAGGTAGATGGAGATTCTTCACTGAAGATTATGTTCGTCAGATCCTAAGAAGAGATTCCTGAAGACAGTGCCATCGAAATGGATTATTAAAAACTCAGTTCTAAGGGTGTTACTACATGGGCGGGACTGGAATAATGTGAATTCCCTAGATATGGTCAGGGTCCTGGGGGTCTGCGGCCCAGAGGCACACTGGCTGCGTGGATCTGAATTGCTACAAGGTCAAAGCCCTGTGATTTGGGTGGGACTCCCTTGAGACTTGAAGACCCTTGTGATCCATTACTTAAGTCTTAGGCTGGAGTAAGGATTATGCAGGATATACCATGGCTCCTCTCACCTATTCCCCAGTGGTCATGCCCTGATCTCAAAGAAACCCCTCCCTACCCTATTCTGGATTAGACAGTCCCACCACCTCAGAAAGTATAGCCTAGAGAAATTAAGAGGGTGAGAAGTAGGGAGCTCTGGCTTCTGCCTAGAAGTTAAAGCACATCTAGATACAAACATCTAGATTCAAAGAATTATATGGTTATGTAATTTAGGACAATAAAATTAAAGATGCAGTAGATATCTTTAAAGGAAAAGTTCAAAACCTTTCTTAGTCTTCAAATTAGTAAACATCATCATGAGATTTTGGGAAAGAGTTGCCATGGGGTTGAACTGTGTAGGATGTTGGGTGGGTGGCTAGGTTCACCGCTCAACAATGACTGCCCATGGGCTTCCCCTTCCAGACCGGCCTCAGGGCTCTGCCATTCACCCTCCAGCCACAGAAGAAAAGGAGGTTCTGTCCCATGGAAGCAAAATCAGGAGGACTTCTCTGCCAGGAGTTTTTGATAACTAAAAGAAATCATGAAAGTTAATTTTTGGAAAATTGTGGCCTTCCTTTTAAAAGTTCTGAAGTAGCATCACTAGGGCAAACCATCTTTATGATAAATGCCAGTTAGAACCTAAATAGTTTACATTCATCCCTTCAACAGATATTTACCAAAAATGTTCACTGAGCATATACTGTGCTCCAGGCACTGCATTAAATCCAGGGATATGAAAGCAGACAAGAGGGGCTCGTTTCCTGCACTAGCTGAGGCAGTCTCAGGGAGTTTCAGATCACACAATGCCAACAATAATATTTTTGTTATATTGTATTATTATATTATTACTGATATTGTAGATCCTCAATAACTGTGTTTTTTGTCCTGTCCTTCAAATTCAAACACCTATTAGAAAGAGTTCACCTTGAGCCCCTTTAACCATCAAGCTGAATGAGTTCCCACCTGCCATGCAATAAGATTATTTATGGATATACGAGAGTCTTCTATGTAAACTATCAAGTGCTGTCCCTGAGGATGAGATAGATGCCTGAGTGAAGACCAAGTTACATACCCTTGACTAGAACTCTAAAATTTTCTTACTTCGAAATCATATAAAACCATTTTCTGGCAATGCTTTGGGGAATATATATATTTTCAAATAAAAATGTATCTTTATGCCCTGGCTGGTGTGGCTTAGTGGTTGAGTGGCAGCCTGAGAATCAGAGTTACCAGTTCGATTCCCAGTCTAGGGCATGTACCTGAGTGGCAGGCCAGGTCCCCAGTAGGGGGCATGTGAGAGGCAACCACACATTAATGTTTCTGTCCTTGTCTTTCTCCCTCCCTTCCTTTCTCTAAAAATTAAATACATAAAATCTTTAAAAATACATATCTTTATTACAAAACAAAAATCTGTAATATAAAAAGACTTCCATGATCCTTCTAAGCTTTCTGCATTTGTTCTTTAAGAAGTAAAAACATTAGAGAAGTACAGAGAGTAAACCTCCCCTTTCCTCAATAAGCACTCAGCTTCCTCCTCCCCACCCACAAATCATAACCATGGTTGATAGCTGGTGCGGATCCTTCCAAGCTTTTATGACATCTAAACATATATATTTCTGAAGTAAAAATGGAACATTGTATCTACTTATACAATGCTTTTCTCCCCATTCAGTGCTACATGGCTCAGCCAAATGCGGCCACATCACTCTTGTGAGTACACATGAAATCATCTACTCTATTTTGAAAGCTATGTAGAATTCCATTGCTGGCTGTTCACAATTTTTAACCAATTCTCCACTGATGGACAATCAGATTACCCACAATCATTTGCCAACAATGCTATAGTGGTCACTCTTATACACAAATGTGCATATTCTTTTATGAATATTCCTGTAGGATAAGTTCTTAGAAGTAGATTGCTTGTAACCTATCAGTAGATTAGTTCTGATAATGAGCTGTGGTAGAAGAGGCACTAACCATGGATTTAGGTGCCCCCAGTATAATGACACTGCCCAACACTCGCTCTTGGAAATGTCAGCTGACTCCTCTGAGCCTCAGTTTCCTCAACCATGAAATGAAGATATGGGTCCCCATTTGTCTATTGCTGTGGAGATAATTGAAATAACAAATGCAAGAGTGCTTTCAAGGAAATGAAGAGCTACCCAGATGGGGGAATAGGTGGTAGTATTCTCATTAGCCCTCAGATGTATAAGCTTGGAGAGGTTGTGAAATTTCCTGTATGAATTTAATTAGCTTTAATTTTTAAACGATCTCAGAATATTCTGGGAGTAAGGTGGTAGGTTAGAGGGATCAGAGCTGTGGACTCCGAGCAAATGTCAGATTTTGTTGGCAAAGATTCCAGAGCTTGTCCACAAATATCCAGAGGACTCTTGGTCTAGACTTACACTCAAAGTCCAGAGGCTGGTTCTGATGTGCTCTATAGAAAAGTTTGATTATAATCAGTCATTCAACCTGCAAGAGTTTATGCTAATAGGGGAGCTTTCATCACTGGAAGCCTTCAAAGACAGGCAGATAAACCCCTGTAGCAATCACACAGAGAGGTTTCCTGCAGGAAAACTTGCCACCAGAATACTTGGGTGGACCCACTTCTTATCTGAGAGGTCATCAGTCTCCATCCTAACATGGCTGAGGTCTCTGGCTGGCACCTGTGCACTTGGAGTTCTTTTGTTATTTATCCCCCACTATGTGGCTCTGTTCCTCAAAGGTTTTGCCTACCACCAAATAAACTACTTTTATTATGAAATAATGAAGCTCCACTTATCTTTATTTATTAAATCTGAGCCAATCAGAGCTTCTTCTTTCTATAAAAAAGCTAGGGTTCCATTTTCAACATATGTGGTTACAAGCTCAAACAACAACACTTAATTTGGAGAAGTTGATTGACTTGTCAAAGGACACACAGCTGGAAAGTTGTAGAGAAAAGATTGGAACCCAGGCCCTCTGCACCTGCAGCCTCCCTCCTGAAGCAGAGTGTTGACCCCTCCAGGAAGCCCCTTGTGAGGGGCCTAATAACCTCATGACCTGCCTTTTTAGGAACTCTGGCTCTAAAGTAAAACCCACTACACTTGTAGTTAGAAGATGGAATGGGGCAGACAGAGCTCAAATCCCAGTCCCACTGCTTTCTAGCTGTACCAACTTCTGGAAGATGGAAACAATTGACACCATGCTCTCAGAGCAGCTTTGAGGAGCAAATGAGACTGGAAGCACTCCCTAAGTACATAAAGGGGAGGTTTTCTTTCTGTGATTAAATATGTCAGAAAACAACATGTGAGGCCTAGAAACCTGTCTGCATGTTCAGCGTTAGCATCACTGCCTTTTCCGGATCCCAGAACTGCTAAGTGTGAGGCAGCTCCTCACCCTGAAGTGGATCTTTCCAGGAAGACGTGATCAAGGGCTTCCTGCTTTCTGCTGCCTACTCAAGGAGCCTCAGGAGCAAAACTCCTGGGCAGGGACAGCCAACTGATCCAGGGCCAAGGACACCTCTTCAGTTGGGAAACTTGCATTTTAATCAACCTGTGTATCTGAAATGTTCCAGTAGATAAGGGCACTTGGTGTTGTCTTTCTGTGATGTCATCCAGACCCTGGAACCATCTGTTTGCATTGGCACCCAGACAGCCAATGCTGCACCTCCCTGCAGAGAGCCCAGGAGTCATCAAACCAAGAGGGTAGGGGCTGAACATATCTGTCCCCTTCTCTTTCTAGGAAACTGTGGCCCCCCCAAAAGCAAATAATGAGTCTAGTATCACAAAGCTAGACCAAGCACAAGCAGGGCCATGAGCAGAGCCCACTGCAGGACACTGTTCCTTCTGTGGTTCTGGCTTCAGACCTCAGGCAACTGGAGAGGCTCAGCATTTTTATTCTCCTCTCAGAGCCCTGACCAGCCACGTAATAATGGCCACCAGCTGTCACAGGCACAGCACTGAGCTCATGACACTCAAACCTACAAGGTAGAGGCATAGTCATCTCATTTTACAGGTAAAGATCGTAAGGCTCGCACCAGGGGTGGCTGATGTCACATGGGTAGGAGGTGGTGGAGTCAGGATTTGAATGCAGTGATTGTCAGAAAATGTCAGTAAAAAAAGAGGGCAACGATGTGCATCATTCTTGTGAATAGCTAAGGGTGAAGACGTGCTTGGTGAGTGAAAGGGGTCATGACACCTTGTTCAGTGTCCTGCTATAGGGTGTGCGCTCAGCCCTTCAAGCTGGGAGCCTCCACATGCGTAGCCAAGAGACCCAAGATCAGACCGAGAGAGCCGTAGCCTTTGGGTCACTGGTTCTCAAACCTGAGCACACCTCAGAACCGCCTGCAGAACTCTAATGTGGGAATGCCTGGGTCTCATCTCCAGAGTGTCTGATTCAGGAATTGTGAGGCAGGTCTGACAGTCTGCATTTCCATCAAGGTCCCAGGTGATGCTGAGGCTGCCGATTGGACCATACTTTGAGAACCGCTGCACTATTTCATATTTCTGTCCCCACTCATAGCTCAGCCCTATCTGGGCTAAGAGAGGTGAATTTAAACAAGCAGCAGCCTCAGGGAGTGAGATGAGAAGGGACTTTGAAGTCAGACAAATTGGGTTTTGATTTTTCTGTTAAAAAATCATATGACCTTCCTTAATTCATCTTCCTTCTCCAAGCCTCTAAGAATTCTCTAAAAAACGCAGAAGCTAAAGCCTACTTCATAGAGTAGCTGAGATTACAACCATAACCCCCCCACACATAGTAGGAACCTGATTAATAACAGTTAGCCTATGTCTGGCACATAGTTGTTTCTCTTTGATTTCTGCTTCTCCACCACGTCTCTGGACAGTTGGGCCTGGATGCTTAAGACCCTGGGGCTGACTGTGTTCTTTAAAAATTAATGCTCAAAGCAGGATTAGCCTGATTAAAAGGCCTGCCCTCCAGCAACTCCCCCAACCCCAGAGAGGCAGCAGAGAAAAACACTGGAGGAGGAGGGAAACTGCCTATAGTTTAAACCTTTAGTGATCCAAAGGAGCACCCCTAACCCCGACAGCTGGGAGCTCCGGGCTTTGTCACGTGGGAGAAAGCAGTAGGCTCCTGGGGCTTCTCCCCACCTAGCAGGGCCAGACCACGTGATTCGCAGGTGCTTGAGCTGCACAGCTGATAAAGCACAGGCCTGGCAGCTGGCCAGGTGGGGAGGGCGCCAGCATCTGCTCATCGGACTGCATGTTTGCCTGCTTCCATTACTAACTTCACCTCTGCCATGTGCCCTTTCTCCTGATGAGAGAGAAACTGAGGCTGGAGGGTACAGACTTGCTGCCTTCTGCCCAAGTTCTGAGAGAGATGCATGGGGCATGTTGTCAACATGCCCACATACTTGGCCAGTGCATGTCCTTTAACATAGCTCAGAGTTTCAGTCCTACAGGGGCTACCCCATAGGCTAATGCAAGGACCTGCCTTCTTAGATCAGTCAGGCCTCAGTTGGAGAGGTAGAACCCCAAGATTTGTTACAGGGGTTGACTATATGCAATTGTGAGAGCTGCTTCAGCAGTCTCTGGAAGGCTTGTCTTCTCTGATGCTGGAGCCTGAAGTCCACAGTGCAGATAGTTTGGAAAAGAGGATGGATACAAAGTGGGCCCCACCTAGGACAGGCTGAATGCCACATGCAAAGCTAGAAGCCAGGTCAGGCCCTGTATAGTTTGCTAGGGCTGAACTAACAAGATATTACAGATTGCCTGACTTAACAACAGAAATTTATCTTCTCAATAGCTCTGGAGGCTAAAAGTCTAAGATTAAAGTGTTGGTAGTTCTGGTTTCTCTTGAGGCCTCTCCTTAGCTTACAGATTACTACTGTTCCCCGGCTGTGTCCTCACATAACCTCACCTCTATGCACATGTACCCCTGCTATCTTTTCTTCATTTTTTAAGGACATCAGTAATAGTGGATTATGGCCCCAATCTCGTGACCTCATCTAATCTTAATTTAAAGGCCTTATCTCCAAACATATATGAATTAGTGATTTTTGGGGGGGCACATTTTAGTCCACAAGCAGCCCTTCCTGCCTCCCACAACTATGATGTGCATGCCCTGCCATAGAAGCCAGTGTCCGTTGTCATGAAGCTGAGCATGACCTGCTCTAGAGCTGGAGAAGCCAGAGATGGAGGGAGGGAGGCGGAGCAGTTGCAGGTCAGGCTGTGGGCCCACAGCAACAAGTGAGCCAGCAGAGAAGTGACCACATGAGTGAGTTGTAACAATGCCTGGTGCCTTTGTAACTCACACACATCATGACTGCTGCTTCATTCCAGCCTTTCAAAACTCATGCAAAATCTTTCTTGTGATCTACCCTAATCAAAAACACAGAAAAGGGAATTTGGGGAAACATACTTATCCTAGCCAAGTTGACATATTACAAAGTACTGTAGTCCACCCCTAGTCAATTTAGCACTCACACACATCTCTTTAAACTGCACTTAACAAGAAGCAATAGCAGAGCCGCACATTCCTCTATCACAACACAGCTATTCCACACACAAGTGGGCACACGCTTTGTTGTTTGTCCAGGGAGGACACAGGGTCCCTTTTCCATCCCTAGATGATGTTTTCTTCTAGCTCATCTATGTGCCCTCTTTGATATCCTATAAGATAAATATTGAGATATAAGGTTTATTACTGTTAATGCATCTTATGATAGATGGTAGGAGAATAGGAAAGGGGTACAAAATTTAGTTAATATATGCACAAGCATATTCATTTCCAAAAAAGGTAGAAATACAATATTACATTTATTATTTCTGAAACTGGTCTTGTGACAGCTATTTATAATTCTCTTCTGCAACAGCCCACCCCTTATTCCAGCTGCTCTCAGCATGCACCTTGGCTGGCCCAGGTTCCTTGCCTGGTGGGTGACCTGAACCTTTCTTCCTGAAGAGACTCTGCCATTAGCAAACCTGGTTGATTTGGGCTGTTGTAGCTTTCCATTGAATTTTATCATGGCATATGGGAGTGCTGAGATACCCCCAGGAAGCCCCTGCATTCCAGACATATTCATCCTGACCTCCACCATGTGCTTGCAGCCCAATTTTCTCCTGAGAGGCAAGATCAATCACCCCAAACAGTACAGTGACCCCTTTGCCTGGTGATTCGCTGGAGAGAGGAGCTAAGGCTGCCAGGTGGCAGTGCCAACTTCCAGTTCAGTGGAACCCTGCTGTGCTCCATGTGGAAGTGTTCCCACCTGGGGACTAAGACCTCTTGACCAGCAGGGCCCAAAGTTTGGGGGGTTGGAAGCAAAATGCTGGCCAGGGATCCAGGGAAAATAGTGATAGGAGCTGCTCTCAGTTCCTTTCCTTAATCCCCAGCTGGTGACATCCTGGCCAAGGGAGGCACAACAGCATATGGGTCACCACTGACTAGAGCACACACCATACCTTGGAGGACACTGTCATTGCCACAGAGTTTGAGACCAGCCCCTTCTCTGCCTTTCGTCTCAGGGAGATCTCCCTGTCTCTCCCTCTCTCTGGATAGACATGATCTTCAGTCCGACTCTGGGTGAGTCATCAGGTACACAGCAGCACGCCTGTATACTACCTGAACACTACCTTCCAACCTCAGCCCACCCTCACTGGTTACCCTGTGTTGGAGGAAGGGGAGGAAAATCATTTCCATTTTTCTTTTTGTTTTGTTTTCATTTGTTTTTTGCTTTGTTTTATAAACAAAAGGGTAATCAAAACAACAGTTTCCATGATGTGCATGAGGCCACTTAACCAGCTTTAGAGGAATCTTGCCCTCATGGTTTCTGATCCTGAATTTGGTGGTAACTTTCTAGCAAGCAATAAATTTCTCTGCTTCTAAAATTTTCAACAACAATAATGGCAATATTTACTGAGGAGCAACTGAGTGTTAGACCCCAACAGCCTCTGGTCACACAGCTTTGCACTAACAGACATCTCCTGTTCCTCCCTCAGCCTGGTTAAGTCAGCCTGTGGTACAACAGGAGGAGCTGGGACTTGGAGCAGGAGCCCTCCACTTATTGTGGGGGGATATTCGGGAAACCATTCAACTCTATGGGATTGGAATTTTGTATATAAAAATGGCAGCAGTGATGCTTTCTGAATTACAGGGATCTGGAAAAAATTAAACAATGTGGTATATGAGGGATTTTTTTAAAATTCTAACTTTTTGTTATCAACATGACCATTTATCATCAACATTAAATGCTTGCATTGTCAGGGACTGAAGTATTTGATCTGTACTGTGTGTGTGAGTTGCAGAAGGGACTCATTTTTGTTGGCAGCCTCTTAGTAAAAAGGGACTCCTTGGTGAGGTGATGGACAAGTTGTATGGAGCCAATGGGCTCCAAGTACACCTGTTCCACCAATGGTGGGAGATAAGGAGCAGGGGAAGCATTAGTGGAACACCAACATTGTACCAGGTTCTTTCTGTGGTTTCCAATATTTTTCTTATAACATGTCCCATTCAGACATTTCTTCAACAAAACATGGTTTTGTCTGGCACCTGTTCAATGTGTGTGTCAGTGGCAGTTCAAATATATCACAGATGCTGGAAATAAACACTATTCCAAATAGACACTATTCCAAATCCCAGGCAGTGTATACTTTCATGAGAAGGTCAGATATTACACACTGGAGCATGGGTGACTGTCTTTTATTCAGGTCTCAGCCATTCTTGCTGCCTTCCAGATTCCTTGGGTGGCCGGCCACCCATTGTAAAGTTACTTAAGTTTTCTCCCCATTCTCCAGGACTAGTTCTCCTGCTGACCATTATCTCCCTCCATTGACTTATCATCATCTAAAATGATTTTATTTATTTGCCTAATGTGTTTAGAGGCTCTAGTTTATTTCCCAGAACCTCCTGGAATGCAAGCTCCCTAAAGGTGAAGATGCTGTGTGTCTTGTTTGATGATGTATTCTTTGGGCCTAGAACAATGCTTGCCCAATAACAGGTGCTCAAAACCTAGTTTTTGAGTGAATAAATGAATGACTGGATTGATGAATAAATGAATGACAGAAGAAAGGAAGACATGTCCCTACTTTCAGTGAAGCTCTGCTGTGTGTCCTGTGGAAATACCCTTTTGGCCAATGGAGGAGAGGGGGGAGTGCTGGAGGAGGCAGACATCAGTGACCTGGGCACACTGGGCTGGGTGGTACAGGGGACAGCACCCAGGTGGGAGTTGTATGCCCCATTGTGAAGGAGGTGTGTTAGTTTCCTAGGGCTATTATAGCAAAATACCACAAACTTGAGTTGCTTAAAACAAGAGAACTACATATTACTGTTGATTGGGGTACAGCCTTCTCGTTTTCTTGTAGCCATAGAAATAATCATTTAAAAGTAAAATAATCATTAAAAATTAGCAAATACCATGCTCTGGCTGGTGTGGCTCAGTGGATTGGGGCTGACCTATGAGCCAAAGGGTCACTGCTTCAATTCCCAGTCAGGGCACAGGCCTGGGTTGTGGGCCAGGTCCCCAGTAGGGCACATGTGAGAGGCAACCGCACATTGATGTTTCCCTCCCTCTCTTTCTCCCTCCCTTCCCCTCTGTCTAAAAAGAAATAAATACAATCTTTAAAAAAAAAGTAGTAGTTACCAGAATGTTTGTCTTCTTGTATACTTTTTATTTATGGACTTCTATTATGCAGGGTTCCAAGCTCAGAAGGAATTGTGTTCCCTAAAATCTAGGACCACAGAATTCATCTTGATGAATAGTCTATAAATGTCAGCTAAATCTTGTAGATTGCTGTTTTTTGTTCAGGAGTTCTATCAATTGTTGAGAAAGGAGTGCTAATGTCTCAACTATGATTATGGGTTTGTCTATTTCTCTTTTTAGTTCTACCAGTTTTTGCCTCATATGTGTTGAAGCACTGTTCAAAGCATACACACGGAGGGTTGTTACTTCTTCTTGGTGGATTTTCCTTTTAATTAGTATGTTATATTTCCTTTTATTTCTGTAACTTTATTTACTCCAAAGTCCACTTTCTCTGTATGAATATAGCCACTCCTGCTTTCTTTAGATTAATGTTTGCATGGTATTTTTTGTGTCTTCTCACACGAACCTATCGATATTGTATTTGAAGTGAGTTTCTTATAGACAGTATATAGTTGGGTCATACTATTTTATCCATTGGACTAATCTCTATCTTTTAACTAGTGTGTTCAGATCATTTACATTTGATATCATTATTGATATGTTAGGGCTTAAGTCTGTCATTTTAATTTGATTTTTTGTCTAGTTCCTCTGCTTTTCATTCTTCTGTTTCCTTTATCATGCTTCCCTGTGGATTACAGACCATTTTTTTAGAATTTCATTTTGATATATCAAGAGTGTTATGGGGTGTATCTTATGTACAGTTTTTAAAATCATTTCTCTAGGTTATTACACATACACACATAACATCACATAATACTACCATAAACATTTTATTGCTTTGTGTGAAATCTAGAAGTCTTACCTTCATTTATCTCTTTACTTTCCTACACTTATAATTAGCTTAAATATTTATTGTATATGCTTTGTACAAACAATTTAGAAAACTCAAGAGGAGAAG
>PVKM010041145.1:0-13231 GCA_004027735.1 Carollia perspicillata
TCTGGGAGGACCTTCATCTTCCTCCAGTTTTTGGCCTTGCAGACTTCCCTCTGCCTCTCCTCCCTCTGGATACCTGGACTCACTGGATGCCCCAGTTTCTGAGGGTGCCCTGGAACCAGAGTTTGAGAGCAGGCAGCTGAGACATAAGAACTTCCAGATAGCAGGAGAAACCAAATGTAACAGAAAGCAGGTAGCTTATATTTTCTAGGGTAGCATGCTCAAGGCCAGGGAGACTGGCCACCCAGCTGTTAGATAACAGTGCACTGTTGGGCAAGGCCCTTTGCTTTTCCATGCCTCAGTTTTCTCATCTGTAAAATGGGGGTAGGGGCCAAAAAAATTCCCAACCTCCTAGGGTTGGGAAAAGTACATGAGTTCATTTAAACAAGTGGCCCCGCCTATGCCCTGCACAGAGTTGAGCAATGGTTATTATTATTCTTTCTGAAGATGAAGTTGTGTGTTTTGAGTTGGTTGTCCTTCCTTTGGACCCACTTTTCATTCAGGGGGTGGTGATGGGATTGAGTCACCCATTTGCTCATGCCTAGTTCCTTCCCTGATCAGGGACAAGTGTTCAGACATCAAGGTGACTAGTCCAGGTGACACTATTATTAGAGCTCTGTTCCTGGGCCAGTGCCTGCCTCTGAGACCCAGGAGTTTTCCAGAAAAACCAGAGTGTGGAAATGGCCATGGCGAGGATTCCACTGACATACTGCCTTCACTCTGGCAAATTCTATGCGGTGAAAGAAGGGGAACTTCATTATCTAAAGGGAAAGTAGGGGCTGAGTACACCATTATTTGGTTGGCTTTTATCATTGGGGATGTCTGGAGTGGGGTGTGGGCAGGTAGGAGAGTCTATTCTTTGGCCGTCATTTGAATGATGGCTGAGAAAATGAGCCTGGGCTTCTCCTTCCAAATGAATGAAAAACAATTTTTTTAAATTAATAGGTTGCATAGCCATTGTAGAAAAATTGAAAAGTGTAGAAAGGTAGATAAAACAAATCAGTAAGCAGTGTAGTGTGGTGGCTCAGAGTGAGTGCTTGCATTCCTTGGGTTCAACTCACCTGGCTCTGTAGCTTAGGTGAGTGGCGTCCCTCCTCCATGCCTCAGTTTCCCCCTATAGAAAATGGGAGTGATAACATACTGGGTTGGCCAAAAAGTTCATTTAGTCTTTTCCTTAAAATAAAGACACGTTTTTCATTTTCACCAATAACTTTATTGGTTTGGATATTTTGAGTATGTCAGCTCTCTCCCATATGGTATAATGTTGATTGTTCGCAATGTCTCGATTTGATCACTGTCAACTTCAGTGGCTCTACCTGAACGTGGAGCATCGTCCAGTGAGAAATCTCCAGCACGAAACTTTGCAAACCACTTCTGACACATTTGATCAGTCACAGCACTGTCTCCATACACTGACACAGATCTTTGTTTTGCATTTCAGTGGCATTTTTTACTTTTCTTGAAATAATAAAACATAATATGCTGAAAATGTTGCATATTTTCTTCCATCTTCATTAGTGAAATGACTACACAAAAAGTCACCAATTTTGTTGTTGTTTTTAAATGCAAGCTGATGTGACAGCTATCCCAATATAATCTAACAAAATTGTTTCAAATGAAGTGAAAGACAACTAAGCGCTACTTAGAGGCATCTCATGGGAAAAAAACCAGCTGAACTTTTTGGCCCACCCAGTAGTAGCAAGTGAATAGTGGTAATGTGAGGAATAGACAAGCCAGTTCTCAACAGGAACTGAGAATGTTGCTGCTTGTTATGCAGTTAGCACTCACTAATTGTGAACAGTGGACACCAACTAGAATTCTCTAGTTAATATTTGATCTTGGTGCTATTTGCTTTGGAGATACCCTCCAACTCAGGAAACCCTTGAATATATGAATTAGCTGTCAATGGGCATGAGAAGGAGGGATATCTTAGAAGCTGTTAGAAATCCCTGTTAGAGTAAGGTTTGGCCTTGGAGTCAGTCTAATTCCTGCCTTAATAGCTCCCCATGGCCTCAAACACTATGTGAAGAGCCAAAATTTTTTCCCACCCTCTAAGTACACCATTGGTTTTCAGGCTCATCACTTTGCCTTCCTCCCTTCTTTCCCTTTTTGTCCACCACTCCTTCCAGGTATTTTCCTCCCTCCATTCCCTGTGGATTGTTAGAGCGCAAAGGGACCCTTGAACTCTAATGGGGCCTCCCCTCCACTCACCTCACTTCACACAGGTTGACTCTGAGGCCCAGTATGGCAGAGTGACAAGGTAATAAGGTAAATGGCTTTGAAAGGAGAAAAGGGGAACCTTTGAGAGAACAGGGCAGGGCAAGACCTGATATGGGGTCCCTGGGGTGCCCTTAGGCCTTGCAGAAGGAAGCTGTGGCTGGCCTGTTTATCAGAAACTAACGAAGGGCTTGGACCAACTTCATTTGTGAGAAAGTCTTGGGGTTCCCTGGCCTTGGACCATGTTGGTGAATGAAAAATCTTTCCACTGGTGGACTCAGCTTTTAGGAACTGATATCTCCACCTGGGTATCTTCAACTTATCCAGTCCCAAATGGAACTTGCAACGCTCCTCCCCCAGCTCTCCCGATTTCAGTGAATGTAAGCAGCCCTATCTTCAGAAGATCATGCCTGCATCATCCTTGAACCCCTCTTTCTCTCTCATTCCACATCTGATCCCAGCAGATTTCTTGCAGCCTTCCCCACTACCTGTGGCTGGAGCCATTGGCTCATTTCTGGACTTGAACATTACCTCCTCACTGCTCTCCCTGCTTCCCTCCTCGACCCCCACAGTCTAGTTCCAAACCAGCAGTCAGAGGGATCCTATTCTCCTGCTCATCTCCCTTCAGTGGCTCCCACCTCCTTCAGCATAAAAGCTAAGGGCTCAGAAGTCTTACTAGGCCTGGCAGTGTCTGGAGTCACCATCTCTAACTACATTGCCTGCTACTTGCTATCTCAGTCCAGCCACCCAGGCTCCGAGGCTGCTTCCAGCACCTGCACTGGCTGTGTGCCCAGTCTGGAATGCTCTCTCATGTTCAGTTCTTTGTTCATAGGTCAACTCATCCCAGTAGTCCCTGCTCTCCTACCACCCACCCATAGCACTTACTTACTACCATGTAATACACCAAATTTTTTACTTTTTTTATTTTAATTTTTTACTCTTTATAAACTCCTACCAAAAGGTCAACTTCACAAGGGCAGGAGTTTTTGCCTATTTGTTTATATGACCATAATCCCAGCATCTAAAAGAGCATCTGGAACACAGTAGGTGCTCAGCAAACATTTGTTGAATGAATGAATGACATGAAGTACTGGATTGGCTTTTGAGCTAGGTTGAAGCCTTTCTCCAGATATCCCTAAGGATGACAGTTACTCACCTGTCTCGAATGGCTACTCAGGTAGCCCGACCCCTCCAGCTTCCATATTTGACTGCTTATATTTTATCATGCAAGGGTCAGACTGAGTCTTGTCCATCTGCCTTTCCCCAGGACCCAGTGCCTTGCACACAGTGGACTTAATTAACATTTGAATTTTAATGTCTGAGGTACAAATCCCAAGCTGGGGATTAGATGTAGCCAAGTGTGCTGGTTTGGCTTTATTTTAATTGTGAATTACTGTAATTGCTGATATTTATTGATTGTAAAATTTCACAGAAAAATCTAGGTTTCTGACTTCTCTTGAAAAATCAAAAGATTGGATAGCATGGGCCTGCTTTAGTATGTGTAGTGGTCAGCTGGCCTGTTTCGTTTTGCTGCAATCTCTACACCTCCTTATTGCAGCTTCCGTTCTAAGGTCCAGTACCTGTTGCCTTTCTTCATTGTGCCTTCCCACCTGGTCTGCTTCTCTTACTGCTGGAATCCATCTGGCACCTGCAGGTATCTGAGTTGGCATCCCCTGCTTCAGATCCCAGCCTTTTTCAGTGAAGTGACTGGGGCCTACCTGAGTCGCTAGCCTGGTGACACGGGCATCCTGGCCTTGGCACAGTCATGTTGTCTAAGGAATTCGAAACAAGCCTCTAGTTCTAATTTGTATGTTAGTGCCAGATTTCTGAGGCGGCATAGGTCTAGCTTTTATTATCAGATCTTAATGGTCAGTAAAACTCTAGCCTGTAAATACTTGCCTGAACATTTTTGGGGAAAAAAAAGTGCTAATAATGTGGGGGTGGATAATGACAAGGCCTTGAACATCCCGAGGCAAGTGCATCCTCCAGCCTGGCACGGAAACCGGGGCACTGTGTCTCCTGGTGGAGGCTGGAACCGGTACTTATTTCGTGAAGGCTGAGGGTTGAAGGGGACCTTTGAGGAAGCCAGTTTGGGGTGGGGTGGAGCACAGTTTCTCAGCCTTGGCATTCTTGACCTTTGGGGCCAGATAATTCTCTGTTGTGGGAGGCTGCATGTACTGAGCATTGTAGGATGTTGAGAAGCACCCCTGGCCTTGACGGACTAGATGCCAGTAGCACCTCCCCTTGTTGTGACAAAAAAATGTCTCCAGACATTGTCAGATGACCCCTGGATGCCGAGGTCACACAGCCATTGGTGTGGAGGAATCGAGAGAAGAAATTTTGCGCCAGACTTCGGTTCTTACCCTTCTACTTCCCTGAGAGTTTTTAAGCTGTTGGACTTCTCGTGTAATTGGCTTAATGGGGTTGCCTTGGAGATGCTTAGCGAGAAGGTAAGGAGGTTAAACTCCAATTAGCTGGAGAGGGAGCATGCCGCCGCTTTCCCCCTGCTTTCCTCTTTTCACAGCCGAGGGCTGTGTCCGTCTCCTCTAACCAGTGCTGGTTGAAGGGTATGGTGGTTCAGTCTCCGGGTGAAAATGCCTGTCTTTAGAGGATGGCTTTTAAGCTCTGCACCTTCATTATTAACTGCCCCAGGGTAGGTGGACAATTGTGAAGTCAAGATTCTTCTTAAGTGTCCCCTTGATTTAACTGTGGGGTTCATCTCCTGGAGGAGGTTGCCAAGTTCTGGGAAGTGGGTCTAGATGACCTGGGAGGGTGCCCATTACCCTCAAATAGTAATTGAAGTTTGATAGGGCTTTCTCCTTCCCTCTCAGTGAGTTGTCTCTCTGAGAACCTCAGGTTACCTTTTATAGGCTTCTTAGGTAGCTACTTGCTTGGGGATGCCCTCTCCTCTTTGGAGGTCATTTATCAAGTGCCTAAGTTTTCCCAGCATGGAGAACTTGAATGTAGTCTTTCAAAGTACCGGATTTATTTTCTTGTTCCTCCCACAGCTGTTTTTCTTTCATTCATTTATTCAATCTTGTATTATTAACTGAGCACCTGTTATGTGCCGGCACTGTTCTAGACACTGGGAATACAGCCATGAACAAGACTGACGAGGTCCATGTTCTCATGGAGCTTACACTGGGAAAGACCACAATGATTTTGGATGGTGCTAAGTGCTGCCAAGACACACCCTGGGAAGCACTGGGGTCCGGTGCGGGCTATGAGAGAGGGATGTCCAGGGAAGGCCTTTCAGAGAAGGTAACCTTTGACCTGTGGCCTGAATCTGGCTGTGCGAAACCTGGGGAAAGGTGTCCCAGATAGAGGCAACAGCAGTATAAAGGCCTTGGGGTGCTTGGCATTGCCAGAGTATCACAGAGCTTAACTCAGAGGAACTGCAGAGCCTGTCTCATAAAAATCTTGCCTCGAGCATTCTGCAAAAAATGCATAGAGCACTAATAAAATGGCTTGTAATAAAACGGGCTTGGAAATTCCGAATAAGAAGCTTACCCCAGGTTGGTGAGGAAATGGAGCAATATTTAGGCCCCCACAAGAGTGTGGGCTTCTAATTCATTTATGCTTGAATGAATCTCAGGTTTTTTAAATTAAATTAAGTATATATCTATGTATATATATGTACGTACACATATATATGCACGTATACACACACATATTTTTTTCATTAGTCTCATCAGTTTCAGAACCTTCACAGAAACTCTTCAGGGTCAGACCAAGTCCAAAGGCTTTTCATGACCTGTGAAGATGATGAGGTGATTTCTTCGGTGATTAAGATAATTTCTCTTAAAAATCATCTTAAGATGATTACTAGAAAACTCTTCTTTTAAAACTAGCTGTTGAATTGAGCTGGCTGATTGCATGAGGAAGATCTTACACGGTAACAGTTTTGATTGTGCCATTACTGTTAAAAAGGTGAAGAGTCTAGAAGAATATAAATGGAAAGTAAAAGTTTCGGTACTTCCCCCACCCCCGCTCTGTTCCCAGAAGCAGCCATTGATGATAGTTTCTTGGGTGTCCTTCTAGAAAAATTTCGAGCGTATGCAAATCTGTATGAAGGAGGGACAGAGAGTATGCATATCTCTTTTTCCTCCCCAAATGGGTTCATATTCTCACTAATGTTCTGTATTTTACTTCCTTAACTTAAAAACCAATGATAATTTTTTTCCACGTTAAGTCCAAGCAAATCAAAAGGAAAGACATAACACTTCTTTACGGACCACATGTTCTCCTGTTACGTGACTGGGCCATATATTCACCCAGCCCACCCGTGCCCACTGTTGAGGTCAGTTCCAGACATTTGGCACGGTAAACAGTGCTGCCCGCACCATCGCCGGGCACTCATCTTGCACATGTATGCAGGCAGATGAAAATGACTCAGCAGAATACATTCCCCCACGAGAAATTGCTGGGTTCAGGAATAGGTACGTACTGAGATGTGATCATGCTGATTGCCAGGGGGCTGCCACAGTTTATGTTCCCATTAAATGGGCCCACCAGCATTTATGAAGCACCTGTTGTTTTCCTGGCATTGGAGAGCGTCGAGCAAGCTGGGAATTGACCAGCCTCTCCTTGCTTCCCTGTATAGTGAGAAAGGTTAAACCTTATATTCCAGGGGGTTCTGTCCCGAGAGTGCTTGGTTTGGTTCTAACTTTAAAGATGTGTTCTGAAACCAATGAGACAGTTTAACAACATGTACAAATTTTACTCATAACCCCACCATGCTAATGCAACTCTGGTTTAATTTTTATACCAACTTTCCAGTTTAATCAGTTTTTTAATTCCAAAACAAACAGCATAGAGATATTGAAGTCATTAACAAGTTACTGTCTTGAGTTATCTGATAACCAAGGTATTTTATAATCATAAAAACATTTTCAAACACAAGTGTTTAAAACAGGTTCTGTTATAATCATTAATCTGTACTTTATTTTTACTTAACATATCATACATGTCAGTGCATAGAATTTCACTAGTTATTTATAGTAGTTTAACCTTTCAGGTTATAGATTTGCTACAATTATTTCAGCCATTTCTCTATTAATAACCATTGCTTGCATTCATTTCTCATTTTTTTGTTTCTGTAAACAGTGTTCCAATAAACATCATTTACATTGGCCAAACATATAAATTTTTTATATTTAATAGGCATTGGGTGATTATTTTCCAGAAAGGTTGTAGCAAGTTCATGTCCAGTGACAGTGAATGGGAATTTGCATTTTCTCTGTACCCTTCCCAACTGTGGACATGGCCGAATTATGTTAATTTGATGAATAGAAATTATTTTCATGCTCATTTCCCTTAGAAGTTAGAAGCCGAGATCCTGGAACATATTCCCTGGTGACTTGGGTGTTCTTCTCTGTGCATGTTTTTCTGAGTCCTTTTTGTACACCTTTACAATGGCATGCCTTTTTCCTGTTGATTTACAGGAGCTCTTGATATATTGGGAATCGTGCCTTTGTGTCTATCATGTGTGTTGCAGATACTTTTTTCATAAGCCATTGTTGGTCTCTTGGCCTGTTAGTGTCCAGTTCTTGTCCAGATTTGTATGCAGTTTTGTAAGGTTGCACTAATAGCTTGCCTGCTTATTTATTTTTATTTCTTACTTATTGATTTTAAAGGGAGGGGTTGGAAAGAGAGAGTGAAAAGGAGAAAGAGAAACATCGATTTGTTGTTCCACGTATTTGTGCATTCACTGGCTGCTTCGTGTATGAGCCCTGGTGGGAGCTCCAGCCCGTAACCTGGGCATATTGGGATGACCCTCTGATCAACTGAGCTACCTGGCCAGGGCTTGCCTGCCATTTTCTAGCCTACATTTTTTTGTTTACAGTTGTAAGAATTTTCCCATGTTCCTACAGAACTTTTAAAATTATACCTTTAAATGTCCAAACGATAGTTCCTGGTATTGGTGGACTATAATTTACATAATTACTACCTTTGGTTTGACGTGTAGGTTCTGTCCTCCCCTCTCCTTTTTTAAAGAAACAGTAAATGTTTTTTAATGTTAAAAACATTCTAAGAATTTGTAAAGAAAACATTGTAATGAATACCATCATATGGATAGTGCCTGTCGATTTGTTTCCTTAGAACATCTGCTCACGAGCAGAGTATCTCTGCACGTTAGAAAAGGTTTCGCTCTAGTGATGGCCTTGTTCGTTTTAAGAAGGGGTTGGCTCACTTCGCCATTCTAGCAGGGCCTAAGGGTAGGTGCTATTATTGTTGCTGTTTTTAATGTTACTAAGAACAGGTGATAGATACGTATGGATGCCAGTGTCTTCTCTGGTCCCTCCCATCAGCCTCTAGAGGCTGGAGACCAGTGGCTCAGGGGAGGGTTGGAGCTGTTGGCTGCTGGGAAAGGTGACCTGGTAGTTACAATTCAGTCAGATTATCTAGGGGGCTTTGACAAGGCTTCTTCCTCAAGATCATTAATTCACTGACCTGGGGTTGAGAGAAAAAGACTCAAGGTATTATAGACTACAGTCTCTCTGGGGCCTAGGCGGGCTCTTTCACCCCTGCTGTAGAGTCAGGGCCAGCCCACCTCCAGTTCGCTTGCATACTTGGTCGGGGAGAGGTTGGAGAAAGGGCTCACCCCCAGGTCAGACCCTCTTTATTCTCAAAGAGGATATAATAGGGAGGGATGAGCACGGGGGGCTAAAGGCATGGGGATACTTGGTTGGGAAGAAGCTAAATCTCCAAAGAAAGCCAGAGGTGCATGTGGCTGAGGTGAAGAGACCAGTGTCAGGAGCTTGGGTTTGAAAATTGGTCCTGCCACTTCCCAGCATATGACCTTGGGCCACTTAACTTCTGAGCTCCCCGGTTTCCTCATCTGTCAGGCGGGGGTCATGCTCAAGCTGCACATCTCACAGAGTTGTGAGGAAGAAAGAGGCATGATGTGGAGGTTGCTTGGCCAAGCTCAGCAGTTACTGTGGTTACGGAGGAAGACAGCAAGGTACCGTGGTGGGCAGTGGAGGACAACTGAGTGGGGATTTTTGGTGTGGCAGTTCGCTTCTGGTTTATCATCTCCCTGTGACCTCCTGGCCCCTGCAGCCCTAGGTAAGAACAGAATGGAGCCCAGCCTGAGCCCAGGGGTTCAGACAACCGTCCCTGCCACCTGAGACCATTTGGGTTGGTCACCCAGTTGTTACAGGGTGTCAGTGGGGGTGCCCAGGTCTGGGTGAGGCATGCCAGGTGTTGGCTGTCAGCTCTGAAATTGGGCTGATGTATGTGAGATTCATCCTGCAGATTTTCTTTGTAGATTAGGGTTAAGGAGACTTTGTTAAGTACCTAAATCAATGGCATGTGAATGCAGGTGGGTTCTGACGGCTGTGAGGGCTGCTGACATTTACATCCTTGGGCAGCTCAGGTTTTCTGTTGCTGTAAACACGGTAGTGATTGAATTACTTAAAGGGACTTTCTTCTTCTGCTGGTTCTCTTCTATGATGTTATAAACGTTATAGTATAAAACGAAACAGAAGGAAAACATGGAGTAACACATGAAAATTCTCTGTAATTTCGTTCTTCTAGAGACAGTCTCTTCTTGGCATGGTGGCATTTTAACCTTCAGTCTCTTTTCTCCACGCATCCTAAATTACGGTATTTTTTAAAAATGGAAGTGGCATCCTATGAAAACATTTATTTTTTGTTTTCCTTTAGTAGAGCATGTTGGAAATGGCCCATCTGTAATGAACAGGTATTTACTTGAAATGTCAACATGAACCTAATTAACTAATTTGCTAATAATTGTTCCCTCTAGAGGCAGTTGGTCCTAATCTTGTAGGAAAATGAGGCTGGTGGAGTGGTGGGCGGTGGCAGAGGGGCATGTCCCCAACTTCTTTGATGCCCCTGGTCAGGAGTTGGAACCTCTAAGGGTCACGTGCTATGCCTACAGACAGAGAGCCCTTGCCCATTGGTCCCAGGCCTGGCCCCTGTGGTCCACAGTGCCTGAGGGTCCCCTGAATATCCTTGCCCTGGGCTTGACCTCCTGTAGCCAGAAGGGAGGCAGGGAAAGCTAGCATTTGTTTTATGTTTCTTTGGTGGGAGGCAGCAAGAGGAAAGGGAGTGGGGAAAGGGTGATTGAGTAAGCCAGGCGAAGTGTCCGTATTTATTTACATAATCCTTTCTATTAGTTCTCTTAAAAAACTCACATAAAAATTTCCCAAAGGAAGTTTCATATCACTTTAGAATTCCTGTGAGGTCAAAGGTTGGTCATGTTTGTGTATTTGCCTCATAGCTGTTAAATATGTCACTACTAAAATGAAAAAAAGAGGATGTTCCGCAAACGGCCTAGAACAATGGCTCTCAACTCCAGGTGGTTTTGCCCCCGTTGGTCCACCTCTAGAAAAATTTTTGGTTGTCACAACCGCAGGGCAGGCGCTCCTGGCGGCTAGTGGGATAGAGGCCAGGGCTGCTGCTTATCTGCAATGCACAGGGCAGCCCCTCCCCACCCAATAACAAAGAATTATTGGGGCCCAAACATCAGCAGTGCTGAGGTTGGAATACTCGCATGTGCTAGTCGTATTCTCTGTTTTGAAACTGGGGAGAAAGGATTTATGGACCCTGAAGCTGAAGTGATTTAAATAATAATGCTTTTACCAGACAAATCCTCTCTGAGTCTGTGTTTTGGAAAAGATTACTGCGCTACGGAGAGGATCTCTCTCTGGGGCCAGGCAGAAACCTTGGCTTCTTGGTGATCACACACTTTGAAAGGGCTGTCCTTTTCGGAGGAAGAGATTTTATTGCCTCCTTTCTGCCTGGCAAAAACAACCTGGCCTGGAGAGGGGACTGTGGAGATAAGAAGGCCACTGTCAGGCAGAGATGATTAGCCCAGGCCGCTGGCAGTTTTGCCTGAGGATGGCCTGGTCTGGTAACTTGGCAATTACACTCGTCCCCCCATTAGAGTTAATTGGGTTGTTGTGGAGCTGGAGTAAGGGGGTGGAGTCAGAGAGCTTACTGTCTCTTTCCTAGGGTTGGCTTGGCCAAGATGCAAGGGTACTTTCATTTTCCCTTCCTTAGTCTGGAAGCGTAGGAAAAAGCCTCTTGCCATCCTTAATGTTGCACTTAGATCAGAAAAGAGGCCAGACTCTTGACAGGGGCATACCACATTTCATGGAATGTAAGAGGCTGGCAGTTGCGACATGCATCTCAATTTCAGAGATGTTATGCTATGAAACTGGCCAGTAAAGACTGTAGGATGCATTAATTATGAGAAACACTGATATCAAAGGTAGTAAAATGGAAAGAAACACAGGTCTGAGAATCGATGCAATATAATACCTTCCAGTTTCTCCCTGTCTCCCTCTTCCCCTTTCTGTATACTGCATTCTTTGATTATATAGGTTTGATGCTAATTGTTAGGGACAGTACATGGCAAGTGAAACACACAGTCTTCCTGTCTCAGGGAGGCCACAGCTGTGGAGATGTTCAGAGGAACACAGCAGAGGGAACCGGTGTAGCCTCCGTTCAGGTCCTGGTTCTGCTGCTCACTAGCTGTGTGACCTTGGACAAGTGACTTTACCTCTCTGGTCCTCCATTTTCTCATGTGAAAAATGGGGATAATGGGAGTACCCCAGAGACTTGTAAAATGAAACGAGTTAATATACGATTAGTATGCTAGGTCTTTTATGCGCTGTCATTGTTGCTATTGCCATGCTATTATCATTACAGTTGGCATAATCATTATTGTTACACAGCAGTCCAACATGAAATCCGAGGATTTAGGAAGAGGCTGAGATAGAAAAAGCACCGGACTGTCGCGTAGCTCTAAGTTGGCCTCTGAGCTGGCCATGGTTAACTCCTGGCTCTCTGGGTGACACAGTCTCCTTGGCCCAGGTCAGGAAGCCTTTTTATTCTGTGCCTCAAGTTCCACATCTCTGACATGGAGGATACTGATAGTCCCTGTCTCCTCGTAGGTTTGCTTTGGGGATTAGACACGTTGAGATCTGCCTGGTGCTGTTTAAGGATTTGCTGTGATGGTATCTAAGTCTCTCCAGAGAAATAAAACCATACCCTTCCCCTTCACCTCGAAGCACCATCTGTTCTCTTGATTCGGAGTCCCCCCAACCCTTCATTATAGCTCCTCTTCGGCAGTCCTGCTCAGAGGTGGCATCTTTGCTTTAGTTCTTAGTCTGCTTTCATATGAGGGTTAAAAATCCTCGTCAGAGAGCATGCGCCCTAAGTGGCCAGTGCCTGCCCTCTACCAATGGCCTCTCTAGGAATGGAAGTGGCCCCCACTGTGGTTTGTGACAGCTTGGTCATTCTCAACAGGATCGCCTATAACCATTTGCTTAGCTCTCGTGTGCCGGGAGCCTCCCAGTTTTCCTATGAATGGCCCAGCCTGTGCACAATGCTCCTTTTCCTGCTCCTTACTTCCTTTGGGCCTTTGCCCATCAGTAGGGTCACTGGGTCAAAGGTGAGAGGATGAAGTCCTGGCTTCTCTTTGCCTGGTTCTGGGTTGTTCTTCAGATAGATAGACTCACCCCTCCTTTCACTGGTTGAGAAGTATTTAAAGAGCACCCGCTATATGCAGGTGAATTAAAAGGATGTGGTCCTGCTTTGGGGAGATTACATACAGGAGGGAAACAGAGACAAGACACTTATACCTCAACAAGGACATAGTTGATAGTGTAGACTTCCAGAGCATTTCCTCAGTGCCTCGGACTGTTCTAAGCGCTTTATAAGTGCTAATGGCTTCACCTGGCAGTAGTCTATGGCGTAGGGACTGTGATTACTCTCAGCTTATGGGTGGGAAACTGAGACAGAGAATGGTGAAGTCACCCAGTTAGTAAGCGGCAGAGCCAGATTCAAACCCAGGCTCTCTGGCTCCAGAGTCTGGCCGATAACCCCCTGCCCCGTGCTGACCCCTGGGCATCTGGGTGCTGAAGCAAAGACACAGGTTTTGGACCCAGTGAATAATGAGGAGAAGGGGAACTTGTGACAGGTGAGGACTCTCCCCCAGCTGGTGTTCCAGGCCACACAGGAAGGCTGCAAAGGAGGTAGCCAGGCC
>PVKM010041146.1:0-13233 GCA_004027735.1 Carollia perspicillata
TGTCTTTAACCTTTAGCATTTTAATTATGATGTGTCTTGGAGTGGGCCTCTTTCCATCCACCTTGTTTGGGACTCTCTGTGCTTCCTGGACTTGCATGTCTCTTTCCTTCACCAAATTAGGAAAGTTTTCTTTCATTATTTTTTCAAATAAGTTTTCAGTTTCTTCTCTTTCTTTTTCCTTCTGGACCTCTATATGTGAATGTTGGATACCTTGATGTTGTCCCCACAGGCTTCTTTCACTATCCTCATATTTTTGGATTCTTTTTCTTCTTGTTCTGATTGGTTGTTTTTTGGTTCCATATGTTCCAAATCATTAATTTGATTCTCAGCTTCATCCACTGCAGGGTTGTTTCCCTGAAATTGGTCTTTACTTCAATTAGTGTATCCTTCATTTCTGACTGGATCTTTTTTATGCTGTTGAGACCTTCACTAAGTTCCTTGAACATCCATATAACCAGTGTTTTGACCTCTGTATCTAATAAATTGCTTATCTCCATTTTTTTATTTTTAAGTATTTTTATTAATTATGCTATTAGTTTTCCCAATTTTCCCCCTTTATCTCCCCTCCCTCCCAGCCCTCCAACATCCCCCCTTATTAGTTCATGTTCATGGGTCGTACATATAAGTTCTTTGATTTCTGTTTCCTGTAACATTTTTATCTCTCCCCATCTATTTTATGCCTACTAATTATGCTTCTTCTTCCCTATATATTCCCCCCCTATTCCTCCCTTCCCCCTCCCCACTGAAATCCCCTTGTATGGTGTCCATTTCTCTGATTCTGTTTCTGTTCTAGTTGTTTGCTTAGTTTTTGTTTTCATTTATTTTCTTTTCTTGTAGGTTCATTTGTTGATAGTTGTGAGTTTGTTGTCATTTACTGTTCATATTTTTTATCTTCTTTTTCTTAGATAAGTGTCTTTAAGGTTTCAGATAATAAGGGCTTGGTGATGATGAACTCCTTGAACTTGATTTTATTGGGGAAGCACTTTATCTGCCCTTCCCTTCTAAATGAAAGCTTTGCTGGATAGAGTAATCTTGGATCTAGGTCCTTACCTTTCATGACTTCAACTACTTCTTTCCAGTCCCTTCTTGCTTGCAAGGTTTCTTTTGAGAAATCAGCTGATTTCCTTTTCTCTTGCTGCTTTTAGAATTCTCTCTTTATATTTAACCTTGGGTAACTTAATGATGATGTGCCTTGGTATGTTCCTCTTTGGGTCTGACTTCTTGGGGACTCTGGGCTTCTCAGACTTCCTGGAAGTCTGTTTCCTTCACCAGATTGGGGAAGTTTTCATTCATTATTTGTTCAAATAAGTGCTCAGTTTCTTGCTGTTGTTCTTCTCCTTCTGGCACCTCTATAATTCCGATATTGGAATACTTCAGGTTGTCCCAGAGGTTCCTAAGTCTCTCTTCATTTTTCTGAATTCTTGTTTCTTCCTTTTCTTCTGAATGCATGTTTATTTCTTTCTTTTGTTCCAAATCATTGCTTTGAGTCCTGGTTTCCTTCCTGTCACTGTTGGTTCCCTGAATATTTTGCTTTATTTCGCTTTGGGTATCCTTCATTTGTTTTCCCATTTTTCGACCAAGCTCAATCAGATCTGTGAGCATTTTGATTACCAGGGCTTTAAATTCTCCTCACCACTTAGTTCTGAGGTTATGCTCTGTTCTTTCATTTCAGCCATATTTCTTTGTCTTGGTGCAGCTGATAGGTTGTAAGGGGGAGGGGCCTTATGTATTCACCCAGGCAGGGCAACCCTCCTTGCTGCACTGAGGCACTGCCTGTGGGGGGAGTGGGTGAGAAAGGGAACAGTGCCGCTTACCTGCTGGTTTCTAGTGCACTTTTCAATAACTCTTGTGTGATACTGGGAGTATCTCCCACCACAGCAACCCCAGCAGTAGCCTGCAGTCAGCTCTAAGTCTCAGTTTCCCCTCAAGTCAACCCCTCCAGCCCAGCCCACTGAGTTTGGCACCCAGCCCCATTCCTGTGGTCTGCCACGTGGCTGCTGTTTTTATGAGTGCCCTCTTGGTCCACTGCCTTACTGGTCTGGTTGTTCTGGTTGATTTTTTCTTTAATTCCTTGGTTGTTGAAGTTCCATGCAGTTTGATTTTCCAGAGCTTTTAGTTGTTTGTTGACTTTAGATTGGTTGTTATCCTTTTGGTTGTGCAAGGAAGCAAAGGGTTTCTACCTACACCTCCATCTTGGCTGGAACTCTAGTTCCATTTTGTTTTTAAGCTCTTTTTCTGGAATTTTGATCTGTTTTTCATTTGGGCCATGTTCTATGTCTCCTCACTTTTGGCAGCCTCCACGTGTTTGTTTATATGCATTAGGTAAAGCTGCTATGAATTCATGTCTTGATAGTGTGGCATAATGTAGTAGGTGTCCTATAGGGTCCAGTGGCACAGTCTCTCTTATTATCCAACCTGGGTATTTGAGGTGTGCCTTTCATATAAGCTTAGTACATCCATCTCTTGTTGTTGTGCCTTGGTTGCTGTTGGCAGATCAATGGGAGGGATGTACCCAGGCTAGTCAGCTGCAAGGATTGGCTGTGACCACTTACAACAAACCTCTGCCCTCAGTGGAGGATCAGCTATGCAGGAGCAGGATGGTGGTGCTCCAATGTGGTCTGTAGCCATCCACTGGGTACACTGGCCCTGGGGTTTCCCAGGTGGTGCAGGCCAAGATTGGCCCCCACCTGTGCTTTTCCTGGGGTCACCCTGCCTGAGTGATAAAGCAATCTGAGATGGCTGCTACTTGTGCTGGGCTTGGAGATTTCCAGGTGAAGGCAATCTGTGATTCTAGGCTGCTAGTTTTGGGCCTAGGGCTCATTGAGGCCAGCTGCTGCTTGTTTGAGAGGATTTAGAAAGTTGTGAGGCATAAGCCAAGACCAATCATTCATATGGAAGAGCAACTTAGGTGGGCCCATCAGTTGGGTAGAACAGAGTCTCTGGGGATCTCCAACACAGGTCAGTGTTAGCCAGTTTGATGGAGTCTCAGACACAGCACAAGCCTTCCAGCTCTGTGCAGGGAGGGCCCAGAAAAGGGACAATGGCCTCTGTTTGCCTTGATGCCAGACACCTCAGCCTCCCCCTGTATGCCACTGGTGCCCCTCAAGCCATTTAATCCACCCAAGCCACTCCCCCCTCCCCCCCAGTGCTGAAGCCCAGAAGGAGTAAGTCTGAGTAGATGAGTCTATGCATGAGTTCTTGAAGAAGAACTGCCTGGGACTCCAGAAGCTTCTTCGGACTCAATCTCTGCTGGGTTTTGAAGCCAGAAGTTGTGGGGATTTATCTTCCTGGTACTCAAACCCTGGACTGGGGAGCCTGGTGTGGAGCTGGGACTCTTCACTCCTGAGACATCCCTCCTGAATTTTTAACTACCACACGTGGATGTGGGACCAGCCCATTCTGTGTCTGCACCCCTCCTATCAGTCTCTATGGATGGAGTTTCTTTAATTCCATAGTTATCAGACTTCATTTCTACTCGATTTCTGATGGTTCTGAGCAATGGTTGCTCTATATTTTAGTTGTAGTTTTGTCATGCAGAGAGGCAAGCCATGTCTGTCTACACTGCCACCTTGACCGGAAGTCCTCAGTAAATATTTCAGCACCAAAATCCACTCAACTGAGCAAACCTGAGGCTTGGGAGTTGTCCTTGCCACCAAGCATTTGTTCATCCCTCATATTTAAATTATTACAAAGACTTGTTCATGTTACCTTCTGAATATCTCCTTGAATCAATCAATTTCTTTTATTTCCTCTCTTACTACCATAGACCAATCTTCCACCAGCTTTCACCTGATCAATCTAAAAGTCTTTAAATGGACATTTCACATCCTCCATCCAATTTCCTATTCAGTTGGCAAACTGTTTTTTGTTTAATTTTAAATATGATCATGTCATTTCCCAGCTTAATACCCTGTCAATAGATTCTAATTGCACTAAAGATTAAGACCAAAATACATATCATGTATATAATGTAAACCCAGGCCCCTTTTCCAGTCTCATTTCTCAATACTCTCCCTTATAGAATGTGCCATGCTTAGTACTGCCTCAAGCATTTGCATAGTGTGTTATTTCTTCTCCAATCATTTCTTTTCCCATTCGTACTCCTCCTCCAAATTTTAACTCAAACATTACATTCTCAGGGAAGTATTCCTAGAACTGCCATTCCAGGTTGAGACCACCTTTTAGATAATATTGAAGACTATTATACCTTTATTTCACACCATTTCCAATGGTTCATAATACAATATTTGATCAATCTCTGTCTCCCCAGCTATACAGTAAACTCCATGAGAGGAGAAGTAGCATCAGTTTTCCTACCACCATTGTAGCACCAGAGCCTAGAACAGCAACTGGCACAAAGTAGATGCTGAATAAATAAACATGTCAATAATAGTGTTTTACTGTTCAAGGCAGGCAATTAAGAGGTAAAGAAAAATATTAATTCTGTGCCTCACATAATATAAATATAAAAAGGCTCAGAGGAGAAAAAATCAATATGAATAACATTCCCAGTGACATATTTATGAACCTTTTAGTACCTGAACCAAAAAGTGGTTGGGGGAGGATATATAACTCTATACCATGTTTTTTGCTGTGCTGTCAGATTTAATCTGAAAAGATTAAAAAGATCTCCCAATAACAGATTCTATAAGAAAACTGGAAATAAAGAAACAAGTGAATAGCAGTTTACATTAAAGTGCTATCATATACAGTGAATTGTTCTTGGATTTCTCTGTAAAATAGACCTACCTTTCTTCCTACCCAAAATACCTAGAAAAAGTATTTTTAAAAATAATGAATCACAAAATAAAAAGGTATGATTAGATTGACAGACAGGGTAGAAAGTTGAAAACCATGGTCCATATCATATACAGAAGACTATTCCAGAAATACAGTTTCAGAGAAACTCTGGGCCAGGGAAACAATTTCTGTTATGAACCACATAACAGTTCCAGTTTTAGGTTTAGTGAGTTATGCAGTCTCTGTAGCAGTTACTCAACTCCATCATTACAGAATAAAGGCAGTCAGAGGTATATAAATGAATGAACATGGCTGTGTTCCAATAAAACTTCATTTACAAAAACAGGTGGCAGGGTGGGTTGGCCTGAGAGCCATAGTTTTCTGACCCCTGCCCCAAGCTCAAGATCCATGTATACAATGAAGCACAATTGGCAGGAATACAAAAGACAACAGTAAGAAGAGTTAGGCCAGAGGAGACCCTCCCATTTCATAATGGTTTTCCCCACTCCATATTGAACAGGGCGTGGCAGTGCAATTTCCCAAGTCCTGCGGAATCATGATATGTTCAAAACTGTCTTTTTTAAATCCTCTCACATTTTAATACAGTCACATTTGACTGACTGGAGAGTTCTAATGTAAAAATAATTTCCCCTCAGAAGTAGCAACACTGTTCTGTTGTCTTCCAGTATCCTGTATTGATGATGCAAAGTCCATTGACATTCTGTTTATTCTTTTTTAAAAATAATTTTTAAAATTATTGCCCTATTACAGTTGTCCCAATTTTTCTCTGTTGCTCTTCCCTTCCCCATCAATGTCTGACTCCCACAGTCAATCCCCACTCCATTGTCCACGTCCATGGGTAATTTATACCTGTTCATTAACAAGACCCTTCCCCTTATCACCCCCCTTATCCCTCTCCCTTCTCCCCTCTGTTCACTGTCAGTCTGTTCCTTGTTTCCATGCTTCTGGTTCTGTTTTGCTTGTTTGTTTGTTTTGTTCATTAGGGTCCACTTATAGGTGAGATTATATGGTATTTGTCTTTCACTGCCTGTATTTTTAATTGTATTTTTCCATTACCATTTATCCCCCTATGTCCACCCCCTGCAATCACCACACTGTCCATGAGTCTTTTTTCCTTTTTGATCAATCCCTCCACCCCTTAACACCTCCTGCAGAGCTATCCACCTGCTTCCTACCTATGAGTCTGTCTCTATTTTGCTTATTAGTTCAGTTTGTTCATTAGGTTCCACATATGAGTCAAATCATATGCTATTTGTCTCTCCCTGACTGACATATTTCACTTAGTGTAACGTTCTCCAAGTCCACTCGTGCTGTTGCAAAGGGTAAATTTTCTTCTTTTTCATGGTCAAGTAGTATTCTACTATGTAAATGTCCCATCTTTTTTTTTCCCATTCATCTACTGTTGGACACTTGGCCTGCTTCCATATCTTGGCAATTGTAAATCATCCTGCCATGCACATAGGGGTGCTTATGTACTTTCAAATTAAGTGTTTCAGGTTTCTTTGAATAAATTCCCAGAAGTGGAATTTCTGGGTCAAAAAGCAGTTCCATTTTTAATTTTTTGAGGTATCTCTATACTGCTTTCCACAGTGACTGCACCTGTCTGCATTCCCACCAACAGTGCAAAAGGTTCCCCTTTTTCCACATCTTTGCCAGCACTTGTTTGTTGATTTATTGATAACCATTCTAACTGGTATGAGACGTAATCTTACTTTTTACCTTGGAAACTTTTAGGACTTTCTCTTAATCTTTGGAGAGAAGAAAAACATTGCCAAGAAAGTATAGCAGATGAGAAACATAAAAGAAAATTTCAGGATATGATCTGATTGTATGAATCTATTAAGTTTCTCTATCAATAGAAAAAAAAGCTCTGTATTTGTTTTTAAAAATCCAGTTACATATGTCAGTAAACTCAAAAGTGTCTGGAAACTTTGCTAGAACTAAATGATAAATATTTGTTCAAAGGTCTTAGAGTTTGCAAACTTAGAACACAGCTAAGCAGAAACCCAGAAGTGTCTCAAAGTGCAAAACAAAATTAAGATTTCTTACAGTAGAAAGTACATTCTTGAGAATAACCAATTCAGCATTCTTAGCCCTGGGATTGGTCCAGGACAGTTATTAGTAAGATGTTAGGGGTCTGGATGATAGGTACCAGAAGGTCTGGTCATATCCAGTGGTCTAGATAATGAATGTCACGTGGATGTCAGGTGTCTGGATTCCTTCGTGGGTAATCAGAGGGTTATCTGGAGGTTTCATATACATCTAAATATATTGACACAGGACTGGAAACTCCTAAAAAATTTAAGTTCCCAGGCTACTTAGAACAAGAATGGAGTCTTTCCTCATATGCTTTTTACAGAGACATACATGAAATAAAATGACCCCAGCCCTGGACAAGTGACTTGGTTTGTTGGGGCATCATCCCATAGACAGAAAAGTTGGGAGTTCAATTCATAGTTGGGGCACATTCCTAGGTTGTGGGTTTGATCCCTGGTTAGAGCATGTATAGTACGCAGCCAATGGATGTTTCTCTCTCACTCTCTCCCTTTCTCTCTCTCTAAAATTAGTAGATATGTCCTTGGGTGAGAATTTTAAAAAGAAAGAAGTACAAATAAAACAAAATGACCCAAAATAATGGAAATAAAGTTTTAGAAAAAAGATAACCAAGATAAATGCTAATTAGGAGAAAACAAATATGGTGATATTTATTTCACATGCAATAAATTTTAAGATTAAAAAATCACTAACTGAAATATTTTATATTAATGAAAAGAACAATTTATAAAAAAAGATAAAAGAGTAAAAAAAAACTTTACCTGATATAACTTATAAAGCATACATTTGAAAATATTATTAATACAAAAAGAAAATGATAAGTGCACAACATAGGGGAAGACTACACACACACACACACACACACACACATGATCAAGTTTGTTAAGAAAATTATTCAAATCCTTTACCTTCTTTCTTAAGTTCTGTTTACTCAATCTATCAATTTCTGATATATATAAAGAATTTGAATAATTTAATTAATAAACTTAAATATATATTTAATTTATCTCTCAAAAAAAGAAAAAGCATGCACATTGTTTTCAAATACCAATGGAATACCTACAAAAATTGAGCATGAATCATGTCAAAGAGAAATACCTCAAATTTCAAGAAATTTCATAAGGTTTTTCATTTCATGTTTATTACCAGTGCTTCAATATGAAACATTTTATCTTTTTTTATTTTTATTTTTTTGGAACATTTTATAATGATTAGTGATATGTGGATACCAAGTTGTTTCAAACACCAAGTGCCAGCATTTTCTGGTAAATTTCAAGTTTTTCCCCAAACAAAATAATGAACATAACACAATTTCAAGAAATTGTGATACTATTAGCATAATTTATGTAAATTACAAAAATGGCGATACTTAAAATCGTGCATATCAAACTTTCCTAATGCAAAAAGACTCTTCAAAACTTCATAACAGCCAACTGGTCAGGTGGCTTGGTTGGTTGGAGTGTCATATCATGCACCAAAATGTTGCAGATTTGATTCCCAATCAGGATGCATGCAGGAGGCAACCAATCAATGTTTCTCTCTTTCTCTCCCTTCCTCTCTCTCTATAATCAATAAACATATACTCAGGTGAGGATAAAAATTTTAAAAAGATTTCATGATAACATTAAACTACAAAATTCACTCTGGAAATATAAGTTACTTTTCAAATTTTGACTTTCAGCTTTCTTTTTATGTTAAAAAAAATTGTGTCTGGCTGGTGTAGCTCAGTGGACTGAGCACAGGCCTGTGAACCAAAGGGTCACTGGTTCGATTTCCAGTCAGGGCACATGCCTGGGTTGTGGGCCAGGTCTCCAGTTGGGGGCATGCCAGAGGCAACCACACATTGATGTTTCTCTCCCTCTCTCCTTGCCTTCCCCTTCTCTAAAAATAAATAAATAAAATCTTTAAAAAATTGTGAGGAGTATGTTGAGAGAAATGGAGAAAAAGAAAGAGCTTCCAGCTGATGAATTCAACATGTCTGAAAATACTTAGAAAAACTTCAACAGCAAGAATATGTTATAAACAAGTCTTTCAGCAAGATGAACACACAAGCTGTTCTTGTATTAATTTTGCACCTATAGGAGAGACATCTTGAAGAATGCTGGTTTACTGGGTCTTCTGTAAGATAAAGTTGTCTACCTCCAATGACTCATCTTTTACTAGAACAATATCATAAGAGTCCATGTGCTTTTCTAAAAGCTTATCCACTCTATCATTTAGATATCCAATTTTCAGAATGTGTTCAACATTAGTTATTCCATCTGCCATCCTTAAGTCTCCTTGGGAGTCTCCCATCAAAATTATGTTGCTATTGTCTTAGTTGATTAAAATACTCTGTGTTCTTCAACACATCATCATGTTTATTAAATACACTAATTATATCTCCTTGAAATCCTCTCAGCACCCATTGTCATTAAAATCCATGAAATTAGATACTACTTTAACATTTTGATAATGAACACCAGTTTGATATACCATCTTCTCCATTACATAATCTATATCAGACAAAAATATGAACATGGGGATTCTGTGTTTTTGGAGATTATCAAAGAAATTCTCATATCCTTTGTTGAGCATAATATCAGAATTTGCCACAACTTAAGTTTAGCTTTCTGTAAAGTCTGATCAACAAGTAAACCATGTGATTTAGTGTACCATTCTACCATCTAAGGCAGCTATTTTCAACCTCTTCATCTCATGGAACACATAAATTAATTACTAAAATTTGGTGGCATGCCATAATATATTTTTTATCAATCTGAAAAAAATACAGGTGTAAATTTGATTCATTCACACTGGACAGCTATTGCTGTATGGGATGTTGTCATTTTTTTACTTGACAGAGTAAGGGAAAAGAGGTTAGTGCCTCTCACTAAACAGTCAGGTATTGCATGTTTCAAAAATTCTTGCAGCACTCCGGTTGAAAATTACTGATATCAGGATACTCCTCTTCTACAGTAAAAACAGGATCGAATTCAGTAACATAATATTTTTCCTTTAATTGTAGTAACTTTTTAAAATATTCATCTGAAACCAGCTTATAGTTGTCAATGACATTATGACATGTTGGACATCTTTTCCATTCCTAGGAAAATCTACTTAGTCATATCAAAGTCTGGTGTTATCTGAAATTTGATAGCTCCTCCTTTGATAAGACTACATAATTTTTTCTACTCTTGGATTATTGGTGCTAACTGACCTTTTTAGAATTCTGCATTATCTTGATAATCTTGGTCTTCCACCCCATCTTCTTCCTGAAGGTGAGTGTGTACTAGACAGCACCACCCCCACCATCAGAATGCACACACTGACCCTTGCTACCGCCCCACCAGTGTCGCCCAGTCCATGGACCAAGCTTTGTGTGCCTCTCAGGCTGAAAAGAGCTCAAATACCAAGAAATTCTCGAAAGCATAAATCATGGTCTTGATTCTCTGATCTCAAATAAAATTAGAAATTAATAAAATAAAACATTTTTAAATGATTTTGAACAACTCTTAAAAAGGAACTCAAAGAAAGTAAGGGCAAGTAATTAATAACACATTAATATCAAAAATATATTAAATAGAAAATATAACTTAAGTAATATTACCAGTTATTTACTTAAAAAGAACAATGAAATAGATCTTTAGCAAGCCTGATTATGATAAAAAAGAAACAACAAATAAACCACATTAGGAGAGGAGACAATTATATGGATGGAAGAGATTTAACTTTTGGAGATCACAAAAGACCAATATTTCTATAAAGTGAATGATCTTGTTGGAAAATAGATACAACAAAACTTTTTTCAAAGTTTCTTTGTTACATATAACAAAGCTTTTAAAGAGAGAAAAAGTATTTGAAAAGATGAAAAACCACAGAAGAAATTTAAAAGGTAACCAAAAAATCTGCTACTAAAATGTTCCCCGGTGGCCCTGACTGTTGTGGCTCAGTGGACTGAGAGTTGGCCTGTGAACCAAAGGGTTGCTGGTTCTATTCCCAGTCAGGGCACATGCCTGGGTTGCAGGCCAGGTCCCCACTAAAGGGCGTGTGAGAGGCAACCACACACTGATGTTTCTCTGCCTCTCTTTCTCTCTCCCTTCCCCTCTCTCTAAAAATAAATAAATAAAATAAAATTAAAAAAAATATTCTCTTGGGGAAGATTGTGATGACAGCATAGTTTTAAATATTTCCAAGTTTCTACAAGAAGCTGAGACAGAGTAAGATAGAGTTGAAATTTGCAGGAGAAGTAGAAATTCACTGGGTAAACTTGGGGAAGGAAAAGGTTATTTGGGAAGATTGATTTATGCAAATGCTTTCAGGCAGAGCAGATCATGGCACATCCAGGAAGTGAAAGAAAACCAAAGTGTCTTGTGTGAGCCTCATCCCTAGAGTATGGGTGGGAATCAGCCTTGCGCCCAACCAATTGAATATTGCAAAGGTGAGAAAGATATACGTGAGTCCATGTATGTGATTAACTGTCACAAGATTGCAACTCATCCTGTTAGGAGATTCTTTCTGTCTTTCAGGCTTTGAGGAAGCAAGCAGCCATACTGGGAAGGCCCATATGACAAGAAATAAGGGTTGCCTCCAGCCAATAGCCAGCAAGAAACTGAGATCCTCAGTCCAACAGTCAGTACATGAAAATGGACTGCTGAACAAAGGCGTATGAGCTTGGGAAAGGATCCTTTCTCAGTTAAGTCACCTATGAGACTGAAATCCTGGCCAATTCCTTAATTATATCATTGTGAAACCATGAAGCTAAGAACACGGCTAAGCCATGCAGAGACTTCTGACCCACCAAAACTGTGAGATAATAGATGTGTGTTGTTTTCAGCTGTTAAGCCTGTGGTGATATCATTATGCAGGAGTAAATAAATAATAAATGGCCAGAAAGCTAATTATATAATCATGCCTGTGAGGGAGAGAATGATGGAAGTGATGATGTGTGACTTCCAAGGCTATGTCATAAAAGTCAATGTGGCTTTCTACCATGTTCACTAAAATATTTGCCCTAGAAGCTTTCAGCCACTGTGTGCGCTGCCTTAAACTTGACATGTTGTGAGTAATCCAAACTAACTCATGTTGGGTGACCCCATGAAAAAGCCCTGAGACTATAAAGAAAAACATTTTTAAATGTTCTTGAACAACTCTTAAAAAAGGAAAAAGAAAAATGCCTAGCTAGTCCTTAGTTGCACCAGGATAACACTGATTCAGCTCCAGCATCTATCTGACTACAAGAGACACTGCACCAAAAGTATACACAGCTTAGTCTGCCCTAGGTTTCTGACTCACAGAAATTGAGAGCAATAACATTTTTTTTTAATTTCAGGGTGAGACTTCCAGTCAAAATGGCAAAATAGGTAAATGCCCTGCATGCCTCCTTCAACAATCACATCAAAATTACAAATAAATTATGGAACAACCACCCTGGAGAACCACCTGAAGCCTAGCTAAACAGAACTCCTACAACTAGGTGTGTAAAGAGGAAGCCATATGGAGACTGGTAGAAGGGGCAAGGACACAAAACAGTGTGGTCCCACGCCCAAGTTTGGCATTTTAGAATCAGGAGCGATACCCTGACTGCACAGGTCCCCCTTCGAAGCAAGGGGTCCTAGCCCCACACCAGGGTTTCCCACCTGGGCCACCTGTACTGAAAAGAGGATTCTCCACAATATCTGGCTATTAATATCAGCAGGGATTCAGTCTAGATGAAACAGAAGACTTCTAGAGACCCAGGCATACTCTTAAAGGGCCCAAGCACAAACTCATTCACACTCACCTAGGACTTCAGCAAAGGAAGAACAGTTCAAAAAAGTGCTGGGCATCTATGGGGAGGGACTGAATTCTCTAGCTTGAGAGCCAAAGGGGCAGCTTTCTCTGGGATTAAAGTGCTAGCAAGGGCCATTGTTCCATTGTTGAGCCCTCCACCCACCCAGCCTGCAGGCAAAGGAGAGCACCAAATATGAGTTTCCATTAATCTGTCTAAGAACCCTCGCCCCACCATAATGATTCCCTGAAACTCCCAATGTATCCAACACACACGCCTGAGTACACCTATTTTAGTGGCTGTTCCACACAAGTGGCTACCCTCAGCCCAGGCTTCAGATTTCCCTAAAATTTTGCAAAGTTCAACAAACCCCTAATAAGTGGTGGCTGATCTCAGCACACACTATACCTCTTGCTATGTGATCACAAGTGTGGCACTAGTGGCAGCCAGTGATGCAGACCCCAGCTCGTGGGGTCTGCCACATTGTGGGTGCGGCATGAGAAAGTCACACGGACTACTGAGTCCTGTGGAGAAAAAGGACAGCATGGCTTTTCTCTCAAGGGGAGAAAAAGCCGTGGCCTCTGCCATGACAGGCATTTATTTCTTTTTTTCGGCACATTACATGGTCCTCATTTACTATGCACAGGTTTGCTTTTGATGGTTACCTT
>PVKM010041147.1:0-13212 GCA_004027735.1 Carollia perspicillata
CCACACCACATCTAGAATTAACCGCAAGTAGAGCATCCAACCAGGTAGCCAAAGCTTAATGGGAATCATTTATCGCATACATATTTTAGTCTGTTGTGGTTAAGAAAGTCATGCCCTATGGCGATGTTAAACTCCAAAGCACAGTATCTTCCTTGTAATAGTGCATTCTAATTTGTTTGATATAAAGTTTCCTGAAAATCATATTAGACACAGTCTCACTGTATTATTAATGTAAGTTAACTTTGAGGAGTAGAGTAGAAGAATAGAGAGAAGCACAGGGTGCTTCTTTTGTATATGCATTTTTTGTATATTTTTAAATATTTTTGTATTCTTATTTTTGTATATTTTTAAATTCTTAAATCCAATGAGAATTTACCCATGTATAAATATTGTTTAAAGAAAAAACATATTTTACTTTAAATATGTCAGAAAAGGGAGTAAATTACCTAAATCAACATTCTTTTTCCATAAATTTTATCCTATGTGCTGGAGAATAATATTGGCACCCAAGGTATAGAGTTTAGTTTTCTTTTCCTTTCTTTTCTTTTTTTCCTTTCCTTGTTTCCTTTCTTTTCCTTTTTTCCCCTTTCCTTTCCTTTCCTCTTCTCTTCTCTTCTGCACAGGACATTGTAACCAGTGGGCTGTTGTCCGCTATGGAAGATTGACAAGCAAAACTGGACTAAGAGCAGAGTGTCAGACCTGCATTATTAGAGGTATTCGTCAGTGCTCTAAGAGCACGATGAGAAAGAAACACAGCATGCTGGGGGGTGCCAGGAAGAGGCAGTGGCATCCTGTGGAATAAACGCAAATACCCAAAAAGGGAAGGGGTGTCCAGACAGTGGACAGAGCATGTGTGAAACACGCATTGGAAAGCAATATGGTGACTTTTTAATGTGTGTTTTTAGGAAAGTGACATGGAATGGGGATGCACACATAGACCAGAGTCTGTGTCCATTAACTGAGGGTCTTATATTTAACCCTGAACCAGGGTATGAGGAATTGGAAAAACAGGAAGTTTAAGTGGAAAAATAAATGATCGGGTTTGCATTCCATGGAGCCTGAAGATCACACACAACTGATCTCCCAACTAATTCTGCACTTTTATCCAATGAATTGCATTGTAAAGTTTCTAATAATTTCAATAATTATGATGCCATGACCTGGCAGAGATTACTGACGCCTTATTTCTCATCTGTAAAGGATTATTTATAGATTCCTGAGCATGTGAGCAACTTAATCCCAGAATCTATTTTGAATGTCTATTTCCTAGTCTACTCATGGGTATGATAGAAAGGAGATGAGTCAATCAAAGGGAACTATTTACAAATGTTTGAATCGATCAGGTTTTACAGAAATAATGGTAAAGCATACGAGGTCTAATAACAGCGGACAAAAGTTACTACTCACAGGTCTAAAGGGGGAATGGGAGGTGGGATTATGATAACCCAGGGAGAATGTCTGTAGGAAAACTCACCCGACAGGAGTTTTGGTCTTTGGTAAAGGATCACAGCCCACTTGCAGTGATATTTTGGGTAGACAGGCAGGTTAAGTACTGGACTTTTTTTCCATTCTCTGAACTGCTCCTTATGTCAACTATGGGTTAACCTGTAGTCTGAAGTAGAAGGCCTTTCTGTGAATAGCCTGCCAGCCACTTAGGGAAGCAGTGTGAAAACAGTGGTGCCAAACTGAGTGGGAGAATCAAATATCAAGCATAGTATACCTCTTTTTATCAGTGGGATGGTTGTATTTGAAATACCAGTTCTCAAAAGTTTTACATAGCATGCAGTTTCTAGATATGTTGATCATTTAACTTGAAAACTGTTCAAGTAGTCAAATATGATTCTATTAAATGCAGTTTAAAATGTCCATACGGCTGAGCCACTCAGATATGTAAAATGATAACGTGCAATGTACTCCTTCCAAGGGGTTAGAGGGCATGCGGTATTTTTAAATGTATCTGAATATTAGATTCCTTTTTTAGAGCTTTAAATTGGAAAACTACTTGAGAGCTATAAGTCCATTGCTGTGTTGTATTAAACATTGGAACGTTCAAGTGAAAAAGTCATTCAAATAAAGCTTTACATTATTTCTGATTGATCGATTTTATTTACTGACTTGAAAATTATACACCACAGTGATGATACTTAAGAGACTACATTTTTTCTGTCTGAGTTTGCCTCTTTCATCACAGAAGGTGTATCTTCCCTAACTGAAGTTTATTGGTTCATCGGAAATGTTAACGTTTTTGCAAAAACTATATATATTTACATTTTTCAATTTTATTTGAAACAGTATTTGTGAAAGTTTCAAAGTTATAAAGTTGTGTGTTCCAAAAGCTAAATTCTTTTAGTCCTAAACTGGGGTTAGACATTTTCCCCTTTTATTTCTCTACTGTTAACATTTTGTCTTTTAATAGAAAAATCTCCTTGACATTTTAACTGCAAATGAGCTACCTCAGAACAAATACCATGGTTTAATTTCCTGGATATGGCGTGAAGTCCCTTAGGTGTTTCCTAGTGATTAGTTCTTCAAAATCTCAAGTGCATATTGTCTTCCTCTTTCCCTGTCCAACATTTACTTTGAGGCCATTCTTGTATTCTGTATGTTCTTAATTGAGGGACAAGTATACCCCTTGTACTTTTTATTATGCTCGTATCTTTTCAACATCAGGAGAAAGTTCAAAAGGCAAATTATGATGTAAATGAATAAAGGTAGTTAAGGAAGTTGTGAAATTAAGTGCAATCATTTAAGATAGTTGACAAGTCAATGTCATAATATTTCAAAATATTTTGGAAATTTAAATAAAGTATCTACCTTGGCAGGATGATTATGAAAAACCAGTTGGTCTGTTTTCAAATGATTGCTGCACTTACACTTGGCAGCAGTAGCTCGACTGGGGACCTCGAGGTCACTTGTAGGTGTGCAAAAGAACTTGAGCATCATGTCCTCTATCCTCTTACTCGTCTTGCCCTTCTCTTATTCTAATTCTCAAATTAAATTATATTAAGTAAATAATACAATTTACTTAATTGGAAACAATAGGCATTCATATACTTAAATTCTAATGTAAGTTTTCATTCTACCAATACATGCATATTATACACTTATGGATTTTTTTGCTCCTCTTACTGGTGTTATACCTGATTGAAACATGAAAGTTAAAGTCAAGAATGATAGGTTATTTATTTTGAAATTTTCAAATCATAATACTTTAAATAGGAAAACATTAATTGAATCTTTAAAAGTTGTTCCTGATTATAAATGTGTTCTTTTGTCACGCGTAAACAATGCTAATAAATCAGGAAAGAATGTCTAATACCACTCATTTCTATGTGTCATTTCAATGTTCAATATTACAAGAAGGTACAAAATCTAGCAATGGCAGCAGAAAAATGTTTGCATCGTTCAAAAGGCAGAACATTATTGAAAAAGATGGTGTGTTGGTGGCTGAAACATTATTTCATGAAAGTGTATCATTTATGAGGTATGAATTTCCAAAACTAACCTATTGAGTCATAAATCCATATTTGAGTATTTTGAATTCAAATCTCTGATGGGAAGAATCATGGAGATGTGCCATTATAAATAAAATGGTTTGGGCATGTCACATGCTGAGTAATTTTAGCATGAGTCATAGTAGACTGCAGTGTTTCAGATGATGTTGGAAAGATTTTTTCGAAACATCATTTTTAACTTAAATTCACTTGAAGAGAATTTTCATAACACATTAATTAATAGAACAAAATATAGCATTTTATAGTTACATTCCCTATTAATATTTGCTTTTTAAGAATATTTGTATTCAGCAATATGTTAGAAGGTAATTATGTTAAAGCTTTGAAAGTTTATATGGGAGTGAGTGCATGTGTGTAAAACAAATAAACTGCTTCTCTCCAGTATAAATCAATCATTTCTTCATGATAAATATTGCTGCTATGCTTTTGGTGTGAAAATGAATATGTCATTCTTGATTTGGTTTTGTAATGTATTAACCTCCTGTGGGTTATAGTCTACCCACTGTATAAAAAGAGTGTTTCACAGTACATCAAAAATCGCAATCAAAGCTGTTTCTCCAGCCATTTCTATTCTAGAAATAAAAACATCAAACCGAAGTGGTCTGTGGGCACCTGCTCTCCGTGTGAGAACAAAGTCAACGCCTTCCCATTGGCACATGTTTAAGTTCATATTTTGCAATGTGAAACATGGGAGGAGTAAGAGTATTTATTTCATAGATTCCTCAGTTTAGCCTGATGATACAAATGTGTGGACACACATATGACTTTCGTATCCAGAGAACTGCATCTTAATTAAGAAATGGTTAATCAAAAATTTTAATTTCAAAATCTTTTTAAGAGTAGATAAACATGGGTATCAACGATGGTGATCTTTGGAGTCAGACAAATGTGTGCTTTAATATACATTCACATAATATCGGTGTATTGTCTTAATCTCCTGTGAGCAACTCTGAATGAATGCTTGCCATGGGTCTAGTGATATATTAAAGATCTTAGGGATGTGATCTCACATAACTCTCCTAGGGAAATGATGAGGCATTTCACAGATCATAAAAATGAGACAAGGGAATGCTGCATATTAAATAGTAGGAAAAGAAACAATTGAAAGTTATGTCTGTACATGTATAAAGTTTGTACTTGCCACACCTGTGTTCTGTGTCGTTCAAAATTAGATTACATCTCTGAATTTGTTTTCTTATTTGTAACCATCTCTTCTGCATGTGAGGTATATTTGAGGATTAGAAACCATATGCATAACATCCTTTGCATACAATCTGGGGCATAATGGTCAGTTAAAAATAAACTGTATCTGCTATTAGTTTGACATATTTTAAAAGGGTATTTTCTTCTAAATAATTAAGAACTACGATTATTAGGATTTTGTTGTGCTGGTTGAATTGCCAATTTATTCCTCTTCAAATTGTACTAGGCGTTCTCCACAGGGGTAGTAATAGCCCGCCCTGGTCTCTCTCTGCAAGAAAAGACAAGGGGTTTAGATTTTTTTCCTGAATACTTTGTGGAGAAAAAGATATTAGAGCTAACTTAGATAATGAATTATGAAAAAATGATGACTTAGAATACCGGTAGATTATTAAATTTGAGATATGGTATGAATTGTAAATAAATTACCATATGTCAATTGTACATTTTTTCAATCAAAAATACTTAACTTTTTTATTTTGGAATGAGGATATCTAGAAAGAAAGTGATCTGGATAGTAGCCGAAAATAATGGGGCAATAATACGGCTAATATTTATCAAGTGCTTATTCAGTGTCAGGTACTGTTTGAAGCACTTTTTCTGTGTAAATGTTTTTTTTAATTTTAATTGTTATTCAAGTACAGTTTTCTGTCGTTTACTCCCGTCCCAGTCCACACCCCCAGTGCTCCCCCCTCCCTCCCATTTCCACCCTCCTTAGTTTTTGTCCATGTGTCCTTTAGACTTGTTCCTATAATCCCCTCCCTTTTTCCCTGAAATTCCCTCCCCTCTCCCCTCTGGATACTGTCATCCCATTTTCTTTTTCAATGTCTTTGGTTATATTTGCTGTGTGTAAATTATTTTAATCGTAACAGAAATCCTTTGAGATAGGTTCTGTGATTTTCATGTTTAACAGGTGAGGAAACTGAAGTGCATATTCATTAAATAATTAGCTCAAGATTGCATAAAAGATTGAATATAAGCTGTGTGGCCAGATAGCTCATAATTTAGAGAAATATATAACTAAACATATATATTTATATCCTTTTCTTATGTCTGTGTATTTTGTCCTTTTGTGTTTAAATTGGCAAACTGACCTGAAATGTAAGGATATTTAGCAAAATACAGTATAAAGGAGAAAAACACTTGCTTCATAATTGTTTGAAAATTGATAAAATGTCAGCACTCTAATGTATTAGCTATGTGGCTTTAGTATATTGAAAACTACTTTGAAATTTAGTCTCTTTACTATAAACTGACATGACACTATTTACTTATATGGCTTCTAATAATGACTTAATAGTTGACATATAGAATATTCTCAACAACTGTTCACTGAATATAAAATTAGAAACATCTTAAATATTAAATTCTAGGACATTACTATTTAAGCTTTTTGTGATTTAATCTACCCTGTTTGTTATCTTAAAACCAGTGATTAATTTCAAGGTGTTAATGTAGTATTAAAGTAAAATTAACACACTTTTATAATATAAAGTAACATAACTTCATTAAATAATTATTGTAGAATATTTGAATTAAATGATGAAATGAATAACTTTTCCCAAACCAGCTTTTCTCCTTCCTAATAAATATATCAATAGATTTATTTTACATTAGTTTTCTAGAATTAACTACTAAACACATATTTAATATCTATATTAAAAAATGGTGATGTAATTGTAAAACACCTCATTTTCCATACAAAACACTTTTATATACATGATCATAACTTGCTTTCTGAAAGAAGTAGACTGTGAGAGATAATAAATATTTCCGTGTTTTATTATAGGAAAAGTACCTGAATTTCAAAAGAATAAAGTCACCTACTCTTAGCTAGAAAATTCCAATAATCCAGGTTTTAGGTTTGTCCAATTGGAACAAAGTACTACTCATTCCCAGTACAAATTTAATTGCTCCTGATTATTCTTACTGGTCATCTGCAATGTAGCACCTGATTTATTAGCATAATATAGATCTGGTCTTCCTTTTCAGGTAGCAAAGTGATTTGTAATCAATCACTAGCTAAGTATCTCAGAGAGGGACTAAAAATTCACGTCCAGTTATTAGCGTGACTTCACAACTAGACAATTGCATTAATGTTCAGGAACCAGAAACTCCAAGTCTGCTTTCTGCTTAGTGTGTCTGTTTTCAATTACGATGTTATCTGGATGTCTTGTTTTTGTGCTGAGTTTTTTTATTTATAAACAATGCTGTAGTTACAACCTTCTTAAGTTGCTTCTTTCTGAAATAATTTTGTTTTCATTGTTTCATAACATCGCAATTCATTCAAAAATCTTACACCATGTCTATGCCATCAAACTGGATTGATGACAAGTGAACTTGTGCTATTCCCTGACAGAAAACCTAGCGAGTGCAGCAATTAGTGCATAAGCATGATCTTGTACTAATTGCTATGTTTGACCGAAATCAACAGAAATTTTATTAAGTATATATCGATTTTCTGGTCTGGCTACAAGTTCAACCACAATGCTTATGAAATACATGCCTTTTGGCCAGCTCAGTACAGTGTGGAGTATACTTTAAGAATATGTTTTTTTTTTTTTTGTCCTGGCTAGTGTAGCTCAGTGGATTGAGCGCAGGCTGCAAACCACAGGGTTGGTGGTTTGAGTCCCAGTCAGGACACATGCCTGGGTTGCAGGCTGGGTCCCTAGTGGAAGCCATGTGAGAGGCAACCACACAATGACGTTTCTCTCCCTCTCTTTCTCCCTCCCTTCCCCTCTCTTTAAAAATAAATAAATAATCTTAATAATAATAATAATAAAATAAAATGTTTTTAAAAAAGGAATATGGGTTTTTTTAACCTGTTTCAGCTTTCAGTGAGCTACACAGAAGGCTCATGTTGCATTTGTAATAGAAATTTATTTTGAGACTATATGAGGAGACAACATCCAAACAATCTGTCTAATGGGTGCTTACTATGAGCCAAACACTCTGCAAGGCATTTTATATACATTACACTTTAATTCTCACAGTAAGTCATAGCAGATATTCTTATACCTATTTTATATATAACACCACTCAACTTTAAGAGATAAAAGAACCCTCTGTCCCACAGCAAGTACGTGTCAGGGATAGAATTGGAACTTGACCTTTGACAGGAGTCAATGGGGGTGGGGAAGACGCTGCTAAACACAGTAATACTGTTATGCTGAAGCTCTTTCCATATACCTTGCCACCCGCCCAACCACGTGTTATTTTCCTTTTACTTTTTCATGAGGAAAGATGAGTGACATTTGAATGTAACTTAAATGTTTCAAGAATATCAAAAATATATTAACTGGCAGGATTTTCTACTATATCGAAGAAGCCAAAAACATTGGCATGGTTATGCAGTATGGACTACGAATTCTTGTTCTTACCAAATATTTACTATTAACCCACCTTCTCCAGGCCTCCCTGTCTTGTTTTAAAGTTCATTATCGCCTCACACTCAAGATAATGTGAACTCCTAAGTGACCCCTAATATGACATTACCTAATTTCTAGTATTATAAACACTCTGTAAATGTTCCTAAATGAAAATATAAAGAGGGGATTGATTGCAAAACTGTGAATTAAGATGAATGATTTTAAGCAATTTTAAAGCTCTAAGATTTAAGCATTCATTAAGATGGTGCTGGCACTGTGATTAAGTTATTTATAGTATTTTGTTATGGATTTATGTGCTCCCACCATAGAATGAAAGTGACAAAATATTGATGGAAATTTCTATTATACTTATTTATGTATTAAAAAAATACTTACTAGCTACTAATTATATTGCAGGATGATATACTCCAGAACAATTCATAGTTCACAAGTCAATTGCCAATTAGCATGCTTTTAGATTCTCCCAAGAATATCACTTCACTATCTTTTAGAGGTATTAATTTCATGGTTTAGAATTTAAAAAATTATATTCTTTACCAAAGTAATTTAGAAGTAGTTTAACCCTGCTACCCTTGTTATAAAATGCTATTCGAAATTTTTAAAAATGTAGTTGAAATTATGGAGTAGGTATTTTAATTTCTATTTGCAATTTAAACTTGTTAGAGAAATGTGCTTTAATGAAACTATATCCAACTTAAGGATTATTTTTATCAGGTACTGCAAAAGAATACTTTTTGTCTTTAATGTACTTTAAATGAAGTTTTCTTATAGAACTGAAATATTCATATCTTTAAATAAAAACATAAATTTGCCGGGTGATTCATCATCACAGGAGTGCATTTCTTACTCGACAGTGTTGAAAGTTTCCAATACTGTGTGCTAAGAGGATTTGCAGTAAATGATTATTGTCTTTATCATAAGAGAGTTTATGTAGAATATTTTTAAGGTTAGTCATAGTCTCTACTATAAATAACTCTTCACTTATTGTTAGTATTTAGCATGCCTTCTCTAATTTTAGTATAAAGTTTTGCAGCCATATTAACTATTACATTGTTCCTATGGAAATTTTAGCCCCTCTCTCAGAGAAATACATACACATACATATACCTACATACCCAAACATTTTCAAGTTCATAAATGTCCGTGGACCTCAGGTCAAATGATTATTTTAAAATAAGTAATAAAAGGAAGTTGTTAATGAATAAATATCTGGTGTTGTACTCTGTGATAAGATGGCTCTAGAATAAATATAAAGCTGGATTGCTGCCTTTGAGGAGCTCATTTCTAAAATTCCTTATAAAGAGGTCATGCAAATGAAAATATTTAGAGAGAAACAGTAAAGATTAATATATATGCCATAAATATTTGTTGAATTAATATAAAAAATGTAGCCAACAAGAAAAAATGAAAATCAAATCAGAAAAATAATTTAAAAACATTTTTATAGAAGAAAATCACCAACATTAAAAAAAATTATCAACCCTAGTCATAATTAAAAACACCAAAATATTTCAAAAAGTATTGCCATTTATTTAATAAGATTTACAAAGATTGATATTATCTATTATGGGGAAATAGAAGAGCAATTTTGTATTTCATTAAAATGGAAAGAATTTATTCACCTCTGCTTCTTTCTCTTCTTCTGTTTCTTTCCCCAACCCCAACTCTTTATAAACTAAAAATTAGTCCTAAAGTTTTGATATAAAGCTGAACATGTTAGATGTCCAAACATCAGATGCGCAGTTGCTCTGGCCCAGCAAGAGGTGACAACCCACTTGAGGTGAGGAGGAGTCTCTACAGAAAAGTCAGTGATGGCAGAACTTGACCTGGTGTAAAAATCTAAGTGGGTATCTGGAAGGCATCTACGTGGAGGAAAAAGGCAGTAAATAAATTGGGATTGATGAAGCCAGTAAAACAAACTCTAAATATGAAAAGAGAGGAGAATTAGAAGGAAATATATTGTCATTGAACTGAAATTGCTGGTATAAATGTATATACATAGTTTTTAATGCACAGAGATACGGGTATAATTAGAGGTGGGTAAGTATAGAGAGGCCACAAGTGGAACTCAGGTGCCAAGACCCTGGGGAAAGTGGAACAGGGATGTGGATGTATAATAATTACTTTCACAAGATTTTGTTCTTGGGATGTTTGCTATGCCCCTAGAATTCCCAAGGTAAGAAGCTGACAAATCAGGCAGAAAGAAGTTGCTAATTGCTAGAGAACTAAGCAGCAATTTTTAGCAGTCTCATGGTGCCAGCCAGACACTTCAAAAATTGAAATTCAGGTCTAGTCCAGACTCAGAGACCCCTTTTTAGGCCCAGATGATTTCCTGAATGATTGTCTCATTTTCAAAAAAGTGTTCACCGAAAATATGCTTTGATCTGTTCTTGCTCTAACTCAGAGGAACCAATGTAGGAAAACAGTTTCATTCAGAACCACTATAGTTTTTCATGAATTATCTCTCTCAGACACTGCATGGTATGCCAGGAAATCAAATCTAATTTAAAAAATCCCAAAATAAGAAATAGCCCATAACAATAGACATGCAGGTAATCCAGGTATTAGATGTTTAGACATAGACTAAAATAACTACGATTAATGTGAATAGTGTTTTTCTCTCTGATTGTTTGGAATGAGCAGGGGTGTGGGATTCACATATACTGATTGCCAATATGATGTGAAATTCTAAACTCTAATCAGTGATTTTTTTCTTGTTACATAATTTTATCTTTACATTAACATTCTGTGGTTTATTTTCAAAATTTGTTTTCACTTTTTTCTTTAAAAAATGAATTCAAGCCCAAAAGGATATTAGATATATTTTAAAATGTAAAACACTCAAGCCCTGGCTGGTGTGGCTCAGTGGACTGAGCGACAGCCTGCAAACCGAAAGGTCATGGGTTCGATTGCCAGTCAGGTCACATGCCTGGGTTTCAGATGAGGTCCCCAGTAGGGTGACACGAGAGGTAGACACACACATTGATGTTTCTCTCCTTCTCTTTCTCCCTCCCTACCTTCTCACTAAAAATAAATAAATAAAATATTTAAAAAATGTAAAGCATTCTATTTAACTTAAAATGGGGACAACAGTTATTTTAAGGAGATTTTTAAAATAAGAAATTCACAGAGTACTCAAGATCTTTATATAAAAGAGTAGATGAGTCTAAGAACTAACAAAGAAATGAATCACGTGTAACAGATCAAAATACACTTCTTGTGCCTTTAGAAATGGGAACATAATAAGCCAATATTGGAGACCATTCTGTGTGTCCTGGGCCCAGCCCCCAGTGGCAAACATTTACTGCAAAGTAACTTTTAAAAAACCATGCTAAACCTTCCAAGGACTAGTGTAACCATTTCAACCACTTTTGCCTTTTCATTTGCAAATATCCCTCTTCTGTGATGTGATTACCTTTGTTTTCTGTATAAGGTAACCACCTGAAGCGAACCTGTGCATAGTTAGTGAGGACCTTCATGTAACCTGCCCAGGAAGACAATAAAAGCTCATTCGAGCAAGGGCTGAGGCTTTCACTCTCCTTGAGGGAGAAGCCGCTGGCCCTTCCTTTCCCACAGGATTCGGTAGTCTGTGTGCATTTCTTTTGTTTCAGCTACAATGCCATGGACCCCATGAGCGGGGGTCTGCAACAGGCCAAACAAAATTGCCTAGTTTAGTTGTACCTGTGGAGAATCAAAATCTATATAAAAGAGAGGTTTTTTTTATGCCTCATCATGTTTATTCCTGTCCTCTCCCCTGGTTCTGTCTTATGACAACTTGGTGGCACTGAGATCTGTGGTCACCATCTCGGTGAACACTGTTCAGGGAGTTGACCCCTCAGCTGATCATCACATGTGAGGAATGCTGACTTCTACTCTCTGACACCAGGACCTCATCAAATATCGATTTTCCTGACAATCTTTGGGGGAAATTATAATTGCACACATTATATAGCTACTCTAAACACCACAAAATTAATAGTGTATATTGTAACTCCATTTTCTGGTTGGTTGGTTTAGAAGTGGGGCCTAACCTTAGAGAGACTGTTTATGATTTTGTAAATGAAAGAAAAAGAGAAGTCCATGAGTTACTTGACAAAATAAAGGTACGTTAACTTTGGAGATGTTGGAAATCATTTTGTGCTATATGTTACAAGGAGGAAAAAAAAATAAGGCTTCTGGATGACAAAGATTCTCTTCTTTACTAAAATTTAACCAGGTGTCTCTGAGTCCTCTTCTCTACTAGGCCTCAACTTTGGCTTATAAAAACATTAACAAATAGTAAATAGCTTCTAAGAGCTCAAGGCTGCATTCCTAGGATGATGCCAGGTCCTCTGACGTTCCTGCCTGAGAACACTCAAGGCTGCCCGAAGAATTCAGGGTTGACTCCAGCCAACACCTGAAGAGGGCTCTAGGTGTTCAGTCTTGCAGGGGTGTCCAACCTTTTGGCATCTGGTTACCACACTGGAAGAAGAGTTGTCTTGGGCCACACATTCAATACATTGTAATGCATAATCACACAAAAAAATCTCATAATGTTTTAAGTAAATTTACTATTTTGTGTTGGGCCACATTCACCACTATCCTAGGTTGAATGTAACCTGTGGGCCTCAGGTTGGACACCCCTGGATGGGCTCCAGAGAGGTAGGAAGTACTTAATTTTGACAAACAGCAGTTGGCAAACCCAGGTGCGTTCACATGAAACAAACTTCCCACCCACTGACTTGTTGTAAATTGTCACTTTTCTGATTCTACTGAGCCTCTGCTTTCTTCCTTTCCTACTTCTTAATTCTCTGTTTAAAACACCCAGTCCATTTTATACTAATCAAAGTTGAGTTCAATTTACTGTGGACATGTTTTCCTTGCTTTAATAGTATAATAATGAATGAAATCTGTTCTTACTACTTGAACTGGTGGCTGGCTTTGTTTATTTTCAACAGTATTAAAATGAAGGCTTTTTCTCTCTCAGAGGTTCCAGAGATCTTATTGTGCCATATGGATATAGGAAGATAAAAAAACTCAGGCTCCTAATTGAACTTAAAAATGTTCTGTTAAAATAGAGTAGAATGTACTTGGAAACAGGAGAGAGATACACACTTTAAGTCTAGTAC
>PVKM010041148.1:0-13159 GCA_004027735.1 Carollia perspicillata
TCCCAGCCTCACAGGAGAGTTTGTTAGAGAGACCCACGGGGTCCTAGAATGTACACAAGCCAACCCACCCAGGAATCAGCCCAAGAAGGGCCCAATTTGATTGTGGGTAGTGGGGGAAGTGACTGAAATCTGGCAGAGAGCAGAGCAAGTGGCACTGTTTCCTCTTGGATCCCTCCCCCACATACTGCATCACAACGCAGCAGTGACGTGGGTTGCCCTACTCTGGTGAACACCTAAGGCTCCGCCCCTTACTATGTAACAGGCTTGCAGACACAAAAAAATTGCCCAAGTGAAAGAATAGATCAAAGCTCCAGAGAAAACATAACTAAGCAATGAAGAGCTAGTCAACCTATCAGGTGAACAGTTCAAAACACTGATACTAAGGATGCTCACAGAAATGGTTGAATATGGTTGCAAATTAGAGGAAAAAATGAAGGTTATGAAAAGTGAAATAAAAGAAAATGTACAAGGAACCAACGGTGACAGGAAGAAAACCGGGACCAAATCAATGCTTTGGGCCAGAAGGAAGAAAGAAACATTCAACCAGAACAGAATAAAGAAACAAGAATTCAAAAAATGAGAGGCTTAGGAACCTCCAGGACGACTTTAAACATTACAACATGCAAATCATAGGGGTGTCAGAAGGAGAAGAGGAAGAGCAAGAAATCGAAAACATATTTGAAAACATAATGAAGGAGAACTTCCCTAGTCTGGCAAAGGAAATAGACTTTCAGGAAGTCCAGGAAGCTCAGAGACCACCAAAGTAGTTGGACCCAAGGAGGAACACACCAAGGCACATCATGATTACATTACCCAAGACTAAAGATAAGGAGAGAATCTTAAAAGCAGAAAGAGAAAAGGAGACAGTTACCTACAAAGGTGTGCCCATAAGACTGTGTCCGTTGATTTCTCGAAAGAAACCTTGCAGGCAAGAAGAGGCTGTAAAGAAGTATTAAAAGTCATGAAAGGCAAGAACCTACATCCAAGATTATTCTATCCAGCAAAGCCCTCATTTAGAATGGAAGGGCAGATAAAGTGCTTTCCAGATAAGGTCAAGTTAAAGGAGTTCATCATCACGAAGCCCTTATTATATGAAATGTTAAAGGGACTAATTTAAGAAAAAGAAGATAAAAAATATGAACAGTAAAATGACAACAAACACAGTTATTAACAGCCAAACCTAAGACAAAATCAAACTAAGCAAATAACTAGAACAGGAACAGAATCATAGAAATGAAGATCACATGGAGGGTTGTCAGCAGGGAGGGGGATGGGGAGAGAGGGGGAAAAAGTAGAGAATAAGTGGCATAAATGGTAGGTACAGAATAGGCAGGGGGAGGTTAAGAATAGTATAGGAAATGGAGAAGCCAAAGAACTTATAGGTATGACTCATAGACATGAACTAAAGGAGGTGAATGCGGGTGGGAGGGTGTGTGCAGGGTGGAGGGAAAAAAAGGGGGAGGGAATGGGACAACTGTAATAATATAATCTATAAAATATATTTTTTAAAAAAGAACGCTCACCTTTGGAGCCCTAAGCCACTATGTAACAGGACTGAGAGCACCATTCTGTGAGCAAGCCCAGACCATAAGAAAAGACCATGTGTACGTTTCCAGACAACACCCAGTGTCAAATTCTTGGCACGTGAGTGAAGATACTTCCAGATCTCTCCATCCCCAGCTATCAACACACCCTCAGTCTGTAAATCTTTTCAGGTAAGAATCTAGACATTGAGGAGCAGAGAAATGCCACTGCTATTTAAATATCAGTGATCTAATATCTAAAATAAATTGTGATCTACCTAAGTCCCTAATCCATAAGGTTCAGGAGTTTAATAAAATGATTATTTTATACCATTAAGTTTGGGGATGGTTTGTTATTCAGTAATAGGTAATCAGAACAAAATTAGAAGCCTGGAAGTGGAGATTTCCATACTCGAACCCCAAAACATGTGGCACTGACTTTAGGATCAGGCAAAAGCTGGGGGGCTGTAGGAGAGCGTTAGTGGAAGCACAGGGCTCAGAGGAGGCTTTGAATACAGCCCAGATGATAGTAAGGAAGATGTTACTGGAATCTGGAAGAAAGGGAAACCTTTTTTATGTAGTGTTAGAAACTTTGGTAGTATAGAAAAGGAAATGTATGTAAAGAATCTAAAATATATAACTAAGGAGATTTCTAGGTAGAATATTAAAAGTTCTATGAGGCTTCTTCTCACTATGACAAAATATGAAAGGAGAGAAATAATATGCTATTAAATCTCATTTAGGACTCACCGGGTTTGAAAATAAAACTTTCTCTTATCCCTAGTAGTTTCTAGGCTAAGGTCAAATCCAGAGTAGGGCTGTATGATCTTTGTAAATACCTCAGAAAAATCCAAGGCCATATCTCATAGCATCTTAGAGAGTTTCTAAGAATCTTAAGAGCTTTTCCCGTAACAGTCTCACAGAACCCAAGTAGAAAAGGGCTTATCTCAAAATGATTTGTATTTGTGGCACGATATAAAAATACGGATTATAAATTGATACATAAAAGTCCCAAAATGATTTTAAAACTATTAGCTTTGATTGGAAGAGGAGACAGTGAGAAATAAAGAGGTGTTTGGACTGCCACAAACCACTTCCTCTAAAGTGATGTCACAGGTATCCATCTATACTCGTGAACATCCACCTGCCCCTGAACTCCAAGCTTCAAAAACCCTTATATAAGATCAGAAGCATCAGGCTAGGTTGAGGCAGTGGCTAATACAGACAACTTCTTGGGAAAAAGGGAGGATGACTCGAAAGGGAAAGAGTGGAGTCATGAGCCCAGCGGCAGAGACAACAGTCATGGAAAACAACTTCCAGGAAGTAGGACTGAGACCTAGGCAAGGAATTGGCAACACGTGTGAGTGTCAGCATTGCTACGGGCCACAGACTGCTGTGTGCCTTCTTTTTGCCTCCTTTATCTGTAAGGGGTTCTCCCAGGTCTCTCCCACCATGGTATGTTGAGTGTGGAGGGGGAATATTCTTCAGAGGCAACAGTATTCAAAGGAACCACACCCAAGGGGCCTCATTTACACCTGAGCCCAATTGGGTGGCGAGATCCATGATTCCAAGACGACACTGTAATGAGATAACGGCTGGGGAATCCTAAAAAGAGGTGAGTAAAGGCTGCACATGGGAGGCATGTACATTCTGACCAGAAAGGAGGCAGAGGGTGGCCCTAGTGTTTCACAAAGATAAAATCACACACAAGTAAATGCGAAATTCGTAATTCACATTAAGTTCAATTTGTTCCTAAATGTACCAACTGTAATGAAACCAGTTCACATTTCCAAACCAAGCATTGTATCAGAATTGACCACTTGAAAGGAGAGTTATTTTGAAGACTAATGGCTTAGCATGATATTAGAGCAATGAAAGAATTTACACAAAGGATTCAGTCTGATGGAATCTGATGAAAAGTTCCTGTCCCACAGCAGAGAAAGACTCAACCGACATTGACATCCATGTAACTCAGATTTTTTTTTATTTTATTTTAATTGTTGTTCAAGTACAGTTTTCTGTCTTTTACTCCCATCCCAGCCATCCCCCCAGCCCTCCCCACCTCCCTCCCATTTCCACACCCCCTAGTTTTTGTCCATGTGTCCTTTATACTTGTTCCTGTAAACCCATGTGATTCAGATTTAACAACACTCTCAAAAACGCTACACGCACATTGCTAACATGTGTTTCTGTAGAGCCTGCTTTTATCTTTCTGTGCTATATCCTTTTTGTGTTTTAAAATATATAATAATATTACCAATTAAGCAATAATCAAGTAAAGTGATTTTTCTCCAAGGACATAAGAGATATTTTGTAGTACTCATAATGTGTTGGTTTGATTATTTTAACTTTCATAAAACTTTATTTTTCTTATGGCTTTGCACCAAGTACAATCGATATTAACACTTTATTTTAAGAATGTATAAGTAATAAAACAAGTAAAATGAGATTCACCGATAACTATATATAATATTCAACAACTGTATATGAATAACAATAAAAATTAAAAATTAAAAAATAAATATATTCAAAGGATAATAATCAAGATTAAAAATTTTTACAAAATGATACTATTTTTGAGAATACATTACAAATGCCTTTAATATAGTCAGCTAAGTATATCTGTGGCACAATTTATGTAGCAGAGATCTTTGAAAAATGTTAATACCAAAACTATTATAATCTCACATTAGTTCCCATCATCTTTTAACATTCTAATTGTAATTATATTTATCTTTTGATTAAATCTTCCTATAAGTAGAGGTCATATCTAATTTTTGACACTATTTGGCATTCAGATTTTGATAGAATTTTAAACATAAAGGGCCTGTGTGTTTTCTTTTCAGTATTATCATTTTCTTCAAATAGAATATAATGTCACCATAAGTCTCTGTAAACTAATTTTCATGAGTACATATTTTCTTTTCATTGTGACTGCATTCCCATTTTAAAATACACATTACTATTTATTTTTAAAAATCATTTAATTCATTTTTTATTTTTATTCTACTACAGTCATCCCAATTTTTCCCCCTTTGCCCTCCACCACCCACCCCAAAATAGCCTAAGTGCCCATCAGTAAATGACTGGATCAAATAACTGTTGTACGTTTACACAATGGAATACTACCAAGAAGGAAGAAGGAACTCCTACCTTCTATGACAGCATGGATGGAACTGGGGAATATTATGCTAAATAAAACAAGCTAGTTGGTGATAGACAAATACCATATGATCTCACCTATAAGTGGAATATAACAAACAAAATAATGAACAAAATAGAACCATAGGCATGGAAACATGGGATAGAATGAAAATGATCAGAAGAGATGGGGGAGGGGGATAATAGTGGAAAGAGGGGAAGGGACTAGACAAAATACACATTACTATTTAAAAAAGAAAAGTCTCCACCCTAATAAAGTAATTTAAAAACCCTCTCCCTCCACCTCATTTAGGTGTGCACAAAAAATAATAATAAAACTAATTCAGAATGAAGAGAAGGGAGCAATCCACAGGAAGAGCCTACTTTACAAGAGTTGAAAGTGTAAATGGTAGAATACTTTCAGACACTTTTTTTGCTTTAAAGTACATGAGATTACGAGGCCAGCAGTTTTCAAATATTTTTAGAAGCAATTTATTTTTAAAAGGGAAATGTTTATACAGAACTGACATGTAAAGCATATGAAGTAGGTGGGCTGCGTCAGTTCTAACCTGGGGGAGCAGGCCCCAGACACACCCTAGTTGGCCTGTGACTCTCCCTGAGTGGCCCTTGAGTCACAACTACAGACCCTCAGGTTTCTACGCAGCAGGTAGGCATTGCGCAAAAATTTATCACCAAACACTTATCAGTTGATATGGTATCAGCCACAGAGAAGTCTCAGAAGCTATTACAGAATGTTAATATGTATTGAGCATAATTGCTCCTTTTATTTTTAATGTTCAAAAATTATTATAGGGCGGTTCTATTTGTAATTTTTTGAGGAACCTCCATACTGTTTTCTACAGCAATGGAATATTATCCAGCCTTAAAAAGGAAGGAAATCCTGCCATTTGTGACAACACGGATAAACTGAGAGGACCCTGTGATAACTAACATAGGCGAGTCACAGAAGGACAAATACCATATGATTCTACTTACACAGAAGACCTAAGATAGACAAGCTCACAGAAGTAGGAGTAGAATGGTGGTTGCTGGGGGCTTGGAAGAAAAGAGAGTGAGGGATTGTTTTTCAATGAATATAAAGTATCTGTTATGCAAGATGAGTAAGTTCTGGAAATCTACTGTACAATATAGTATCTACAGTTAACAATATGGTATTGTGTACTTTAAAATATATTAAGAGAATAGATTGCATATAAAGTGTTCTTACAAAAAAAAGTACAGAGGGATACTTTTGGAGGTGAAAGATATATTTAGTATCTTGGTTGTGATGATGGTACCACAGGTGTATGCATATGTATGAACTTATTGGAATGTACTAAATCTGTGAATGAATTTTTGGCATGTCATTTATATCTCAATAAAGCTAAACAATCCACCAAGGCTTTTTTCAATAAATTTTGTTTTCATATACACAAATATGTGCTATTTTTATATTTTTAGAAAGAATTTAACTTTTGAAAAAAGTTTTGGGGTAGGACTCTATCAAAAAATAGCTCAATGTATATAATATTTTAGCACTCTCTTTCACTCTCAAATATTCCTTGGTCTAGATGGCAAAGTTGCATTTTATGGTTAAGAAATTTGAGGTGTTGACACTATCAGTTGACTTTCTATATGCCAAAATATTAATTGAAAAAAAACTCTTTAAGGATGCTGAAGTCCTGATAAGCTCAGAGCAAAAAGCAAATTACTGAATGAAGAATAATGTCAATTCTATTTTTGAGAGTGAAATGTTGTGTTAGCCCCAGTTCTCTGAAAAACAGATGCAAACATGGGATTAAACATGGAAGGATTTTATTACGGGAACACAGAGAGAATGGGAAGAGACCTAAAGAGGGCTGGGAGAATTGTCAGTCTGCAGTGGAAGTCTATACCAGGGAAGGAGAGAGGAAGAAAGCCTGAGGCTGAGGCTGAGGCTGGAGTGCTGCCACGCACATCTCATGGCCACCACACATGTATCAGTATTTCAGCCCCAGCATTTCCACAAACGCTATCTTTTTGCCACCATCTGAGTAACCTTCCACTGTAATTGTCAAATAAATCACCTATGATTCTTTTGATGATAAATTATAAATATATAATTTATATTATATCTAGATTCTCTCTAGATATAGTATAAATTTATCCAGTTAAAAGTTCCTACTGGTTATATTTTACAAAGTGGAATTAGAGATTTTGGGAACCAAAGCTCATACAGTAATCTGCCCTTGTTTAATTTACTCAGTACTTCTCTTGCTTATAAGGATAAAGTTCAACATCTTCCATGGTGAAATTTTTGATTTAGTAATTGCAATTTCCTAAAAGTTTCAAAAACTGAAGGTGTTGGGTGCTACATTCATTGAATGTTTTCATTAAAGATCTCAAACTGATTTTGAGTAGGTGCAAGAAAAATCTGGAGGACCCGTTTCCAAAAATAGTCCAATACTAATATGGTAGCATAGGTTGATTCGCAAAACAGCTCTTCAAAGGCTCAAGCATTCTGAATGGTGAAGGATAAAGAAAGTGCTCACTTTCTAAAATATGTTTTATAATTCAACGCAGGCTTCATTACAACAACTTTCTAAGTTAATTGTCCTGTATGTAGATGAATGCCTCCATTTCGACAGCCGATGCTTCTGTCTGGATTGGTAGAGCACCGGAGCTTCGGATGCCGTTGCACATCAGGTGGGTGCCACATCCAGGTCTACTCCATAATAAGAACATCAGTTTTCCCACAAGTCCGTGCTTCTTGATAAAATCTATTTCATATATTCACTGTGAAACCCATAATCTTTTTAGCAAGAAACTTTAATATTAAACTTATTCACAATATTAGCTGTTTCACCTTTGATATAATAAACTTCCAGAAGTTTTACTCTGACTCTATGAATTGAATGAAGAACTGAATCATCATTGAAGTTCACTGGGTTTGTATTTTAATCATTTTACATTAATGTACTGTTGTAAATATTTGAGTATTTGTGAAGTTCTTCTGCTAATAAAACCAGCATGTTTACATTCTTTAATAATTTCTTATTTGCCTCTAATACTATTTATTCACTGATAAAGTGAATTATCAGTTTGATTTTCGTGGCTATGCATGAAAAGTTTGAATAAAAAATGAGCCAGAGATTATTTTAGAAAAATTATGTTTGGATCTTGATGCAAAACATCATGCTTTCTAGGGTGATGTATAAATGCAAATTCTGAAAGTGCATTTGTAAAATCATCAGCTTTGGACACTAAAAAGTCTTTTTCTGTGTTCTAACCTTTGAACTAACTACCAACTTCTGAAATAGATGATACTGCTTCTCCAGCAGACTTGTGTCACTTGGTTTTTAGGTGACCCTGGGTTGTAGTATTGACATTTTGTGCAAAATACATTCTGGTCATCATCAATCTCTTTGAGAAAAAAGAAAGTCTGCACTTAATTTTTATTAAATAAAGCATGTGTTTTATTTAGATCATTACTGCTTAAAAAGTATATTGGAAAACACAATGCTATTAATCAAATTATAAAGTAATTTCATTATACAATAAATAATAAACCAGTCATAAAAATAGCATTCATTATATCCTATGAGCTCGAGAACAGGACTGTTAAGCTCTATTTTCTGTGTATACTTCATGCACACTCAACTAATTTTAATTTTCCACTAACTCTGCCTACGGATGGCATGGTAGCCTTGGGTATTTTGCATGTTGTTGCACAAGCCACATCACAAATTGTCTGCAATACCAGGTGGTAAAATACTTCTATCACCACCTGCAGACAGAAAGAGTTACCTGTTTCTAGGCTACAGGGAAATAGATTTAACCTACATGTTAAAATGCTTCATTTTTATCAGTGAGCACCATTATGTTGTCTTTGAAAGGGAGGTATTGGTTTTTGCACCTGCAAAGGATCAGGACACAGATTCAGGTTATTAAATGTCAAAGTGAGAAATCTGCTAACTGCACATACATCTTACATCTTACCTGATGAGATCAAAGCAGTAGCTAGAAGTGAAAAGTGGAGATCTGCAAGATCAGGTGCCCCAAGCAACAGACTCAAAGATGACAACTGGCACACAGGATGTTTATAGGAGTGTGTTCTTGGCATCAAAACACATGGTAGAGGTAAAAGAAGTACAGCTGAGTAGAAGGAGAACTAAGCAGCAATGCAGTCACAACAGAGGCCCTGTCTGATCCCGGGAGGAGCTCTGGAGCTGGGATGGTTTGTGTGATAGTTCAAATTGGAAAAGGATGGGACTTTGTACTTTTGCACTTATCAGTCCCTGGATGTGGTAATCCAATGTGGGATCCTATTTTTCAGTCATAAAATGAGACAAGGTGGCTCTACCTGTGTAAAATTCTTGGAATTAAGTTAACAGACTCTACATTTAACTATTTAGGGAGTAATTGGTTGAAAGCTACTGGCTGCCAACCACTCCCAGTAGCTGCAAGAGTGAGTGCATTGGTCTTTGGAGGAGTCAGGGCAGCAGATCTTGGCAACTACTATTTCTCCAAACACATCCCAGGGCACCTTAATGTAATTATTCATAACAATGCCTCATTAAAAAGGAAAAACCTGAAACAATGCTAAACTGGACAGGAGTCAGGATAGCGGGTGTAATTCAGCACTGTCCTAGATAAACTGGCATGTGTGACGAGGCTCACTCTTCTCTTGGTTCCCCTCTCTTCGGAGAAAGTGACCCTCCTTTGGCCTCTATTATCTAGTCTTGGCTTCTGCCTACCTGTTAAACATTTGTCTTCCCTCAAGGATCCCATTTTTGTCACTTTTTCTTATTACTCTCTATTCAGGTCAATGTTGTCCATATCAATGACTTCACTCATTAAAAAACTTTTGGCTGAATTTTATGTTTCAGGCAATGTGCTAATTTCTGGAGATTTTTTTTTTTAAAAAAATAAGGTCTCATCTATGTAGCTGCATAGAGGTAAACACATGATTCTACGGAAGTATATAAAAGATTCATCAAAGGGCACTGAATCCAAATCGTATGAGAGAGTTTAGGGTCAGAGAAGACTTTCTGCCTTAAGAGTCAGTAGGAGAAGAATAGAAATTAGTGGGCAAAAAGTAGGAGAAAGATTTTTCATGTAGAAGACATAGCATGACACATTCAAGCAGGTGAAAATATTTGAGCACAAATAGGTTTTGTAAGGATGAAACAGAGGAGATGTGGCTACATCTCCAAGAAGTTCCAAGAAGTTTGGAACTTTTTCTTGGAAACTATGATTGAGATTCAAAAAAGATTTTCAGTTGAATAGCATCATCAAATGCATTTTGAGAAATCAAACTGGCAACAATGTAGAAAATGGTTTAGCTTGGACAAGATGTAATAACTGTAGAATCCAGGAAGAAAATATGGGGCTTAATCTAAATCAGTTCAAGTGATGTTGGAGAAAAAAGGACTAATTGGAAAACATTACAAAGCGACTTAATATATAGGAAAACCAGATATTGGGTAAAAGAAATGGACAGAGTACTCAAGTTTCTCACCAGGATAATGGCTAGGTAGTAGTGCCACTCACTAAGAACAAAAATAATATAGAACAGGGAATAAGTTCAGGTGTAAGAGCTGGTGAGTAGAATTTTAACTTGTTGCATTTGAAGTGCTTGTGAGACATCCAAAAGATGATGTATAACAGCCAGTTGCATGCATAAGACTGGAGTTCAGACAAGAAATATGGGCTGGAGACATACATTTTGGGAGGTCAAAACTATATAGGCGATGTAGAAGCAATGCAAGAAATAAGACTAACCAAGAAAAGTCTATTAATTGAGAAAAAGATATATCAATCAGAGGAGGACACCAAAATTTATAGAATAAGTAGAGGAAGAAAAGTCTTCCAAGATGGCTAAGTATTCAAAGAGACAGATAGGAAACATCTTGTAAGTTAAATACCACAGAAATCAAAGGGTTTAATTTGAAGGGGCTGGTTTGAAGAAGACAGGATGATCAAAGAACCCAATGAGACATTAAGTTTTATAATGGAAGAATAAAGAAGTGTCCATTGATTTAACAACAAAGAAAGCGTTAAAAATTTTGTCAAGAGCAGTCTCAGTGGTGGAACAGAAGTCAAATTGCAATTGATGGAGAGTGAGTTACAGAGGAGACAGCATAAACATAAATATAAGACACACATTTGCAGGTACAGAAAGCAGAAGGGGTAGGAGATTGAAAAATGGAGGGGTGAGATAGGATTTGTTGTTGCTTTTAAGATGAAGGAGTCTAGAATATGTTTACATGCTGAGAAATAGCCAGGAGAGAGATAAAGTTTGAAGACACAAGGAGAAAAATATTACTTGGGACAAGGTCACTAAGAAGAAGGAAGAAGAAAATTTGACAAGGGGAGGTAAAAAAGAAAAAAGAAACCCAAAACAAAAGTAAAGGTAAGTGCCATTATGGGTCAACTTGTGTCCCTAAAAAATATGTGTTCAAGTTCTAAACACTGAAAATAAATGTTCAATGTAACTTCATTCAGAAATAAATTCTTTGCAGATGTAATTAAATTAAAATGAGGTCCTTTTCTGGCCAAGTGGCTCAGCTGGTTGGAGCACTGTCCCATATACCAAAAGGATGCAGGTTTGATTCCTGGTCAGGGCACATACCTAAGTTGCATGTTCCATCCCTGATCAGGGTATATGTGGGAGGCAACCGATCAATGTTTCTCTCTCACATTAAGGTTTCTCTTTCTCTAAAAAAAAAAAATCAATAAACATATCCTCAGACTTCCAGATGGAGGTGTAGGTAGACACACTGTGCCTCCTCGCACAATCAAAATTAAGGACAAAAAAAATTTAGAAACAAAAAAGGACCCAGAACTGACAAAAAATTGAACTGTATGGAAGTCCAACAACCATTCATCCAGACCAGTAAGAGGGGTAGAGTTGGCGGCCAGCAGAGAGGAGTCGCCAGAGGAAAAAGCAGTGGCTTGTAGACCCCAGGTGTGGGGTGGCAACAAGCAGAGCCAGTGAGGCACACAAGGTGGCTGGCTGACCATGGACGCACACTTGAACACAGATAAACCAGGTGAAAACAGGCAGAGAGATAAGCCACACAACCCAGGGCCCCAGCACCAGGAAATAAAGCCTAAAAGCACTGATTGAAAGCACTTGTGGGAGCTGAGGTGCCGAGAGAGACTCCCAGCCTCACAGGAGGGTTCGTTGGAGAGACCCACAGGGTCCTAGAATGTATATAAGCCCACCCACACAGGAACCAGCACCAGAAGGGCCCAACTTGCTTGTGGGAAGCGGCAGAAGGGACTGAAATCTGAGAAAGAGTGGAGCAAGTGCCATTGTTCCCTCTCTGACCCCACCCCCATATACAGTGTCACAACCCAGCAACTGCGTTGCCCCACCCTGGTGAACACCTAAGGCCCCACCCCTCATATGTAACAGGCCTGACCAGAACAAAAAAAAAAAGGCTCAAACAGAATAACAGTTCAAAGTCCCAGAGCCAATACTTTTAAGCGACCAAGAGCTAGCCAACCTATCAGATGCAGAGTTCAAAGCACTGGTGATCAGGATGCTCACAGAATTGGTGGATTTTGGTCACAAATTAGATGAAAAAATGAAGGCGATGATAAGTGAAATGAAGGAAAATGCACAGGGAATCAATAGTGATGGAAAGAAAACTGGGACTCAAATCAATGGAGTGGACCAGAAGGAAGAAAGAAACAACCAAGCAGAAAAGAATGAAGTAACAAGAATTCAAAACAATGAAGACAGGTTTAGGAACCTCCAGGATATCTTTAAACATTCCAACATCTGAATTATAGGGGTACCAGAAGGGGAAGAGGAAGAGCAACAAGTGGAAAACTTATCTGAACTAATAATAAAGGAGAACTTCACCAATCTGGCAAAGGAAATAGACTTCCAGGAAGTCCAGGAAGCTCAGAGAGTCCCAAAGAAGGTGGACCCAAGGAAGAACCAAGGCACATCATAATTACATTAGCCAAGATTAAAATGAAGGAGAGAATTCTAGAAGCAGCAAGAGATAAGGGGACAGTTACCTACAAGGGAGTTCCCATCAGACTGTCAGCTGATTTCTCAAAAGAGACCTTACAGGCAAAAAGGGGCTGGAAAGAAGCATTCCAAGTCATGAAAGGCAAGGACCTACATCCAAGATTGCTCTATCCAGCAAAGCTTTCATTTAGAATGGAAGGGCAGATAAAGTGCTTCTCAAATAAGGTCAGTTAAAGGAGTTCATCATCACCAAGCCCTTATTATATGAAATGTTAAAGGGACTTATCTAAGAAAAAGAAGATAAAAAATATGAACAGTAAAAAAGACAGCAAACTCACAGTTATTAATAACCACACCTAAAACAAAAGCAAACTAAGCAAACAACTAGAACAGGAACAGAGCCACAGAAAAGGAGATCACATGGAGGGTTAGCAATAGGAAAGTGGGAGGAGGAGAGAGGGGGGAAAAGGTACAGAGAATAAGTAGCATAGACGGTAGGTAGAAAACAGACAGGGGGAGGGCAAGA
>PVKM010041149.1:0-13229 GCA_004027735.1 Carollia perspicillata
TGACCGGACGGAGGCTAGTGCTGTGCTGGGAACCGTCCTGCGATGTGTGAACGCCGTCAGTCAGCAGGCGTGCGCCTCCCGCTCCCCTACACGTCAGCCACGTCTCACTGAAGCTGGGGGGGGCGGGGAGAAAGGAAGCAATGAACAGTGAACACCGGTGTGCACTTCCAGGGCACCATGTAGAAGAATTAAGCTTACACGGGGCTGCTTGGGAAAGTGCCTGGTTCTTATTTTTTGGTTGTCTCTCACACCCCCCCAGTCAGGGACCTGGCCCACATCCCGCGCGTGTGCTCTGACCAACTGGTGACCTTTGCTTTAGGGAATGATGCCCAACCCACTGAGCCACACCCACCAGGTGGGAAAGTGTCTATTGAGCTAATAGAAAAAAATTGGTAGGTCTTCTCCAAAAGACCCGTCATGTAAATATTTATGTATTATACATATTAATTTAATCAATTTTAAGTCAATGAACGAATCACCCTCGAGTTCAGGGCGCTTCAGTGTAAAACGCGGCGGTCTGGAAGGGAGAGGAGTGGGTTTGCTGTCCACGGCCCCTCCGCTCGTTAACAAGCTCAGAGGCACGTCACCGCACCCCTCTCTGTGCGCGGGGTGTGCCCTCACCCAGTCCGCAGGCCACGCAGGGTCTCTGGGTCAACAGAGTCCGGCTGGAACACAGAACTTCCCGCCACTGATGCCTGAGGGGAGGAGCGTCAGCCGAGGGACGTCTGCGTGGGAGGGTGGGAACTTGCAGGAAGACGGAGGTCGAGCCTGGAGGGGAAAACCGCTCGGTGAGCAGAGGGCGAGTCCCGGGCACGCTGCGTGCTGCTGCGGAGCCACCGACTGCGCAGAGGCAGTGGGACCAGCGAAGCCTGCGCGGCTCAGACAGCGAACTTGGGCTCAGGCCAACGCCGCTTCCGAACCGCAAACACGGACCCCAACGAGCACGCAGCGTCCGGCCAGGCCGCGTGGGGGGAGGCGGGAGAGGGCAGGCCGAGTACCCGGTGCGGAAAGGAGCCGTGACTTGGGGCGGGGAGCTCGAGGTGCGACAGGGAGACCTGTGTTACAGGACTGCGTACTCGGAGCTCACGTGCTCTCATTAACCAAAGTCACCCAAGTAAATTTAACAAAATACCAGAATAAATAAATAAGTAAATACTCCCAACGCTTTTACCAAAAAAACAGTGGAAATGAAAATGAACTGAATACTACTTGAAAGCAAATATGCCGGGTACGTCTATGTCACACAATCTCTCGCTGAAATCTGTAAGAGCAGCAACAATGAATGACTCAGCCCTAACACTGAAAACGGGCATGAAGACAGCTTCGCTCCCGGTAGGCACTAGAATACTAGTCACGCGCCTGTGAGGGAGAGAACATCTCTGGGGACGGCGCCCACATTCAGTGACGATGCGGCCACGCCGGCACTCCCTGCACCACCTGTAACGCTGCATGCCGGCACGAGGACTTGGTGGCAATACTGCACAGTGAGCACCAAGGGACCCAAAACGTGGGCTCCGCCTTCAACCACTCCCAGGAGACACCGGAGTGAGTGTAAACTCAGAGCTGGAGCAGAGACCGGTTCTGTGTCGGAGACCACCTCTCGGCCTGACCACCTCCTCCACCGAAGGAGCCGCGCCACTGAGGTTCCTGGGACGGTCAGGTACCATGACGGTGCCTCCACGCGCCTTGACCTTCGTAGGACACAAACCCGATTTCACCACCTGTGTTTCCTCTCCCCTCCCTGCTTCCCCCCACAACACACACCCAGGACCATGCACACACACACGTGTGCACACGCACACCTACAAACACACACTTATGTGCTGGGTTGGCCCAAAATTTGTTTAGTTTTTTCTGTAAAATACAAGGCGCACTTTTCCTTTTCACCAGTAACTTTACCGGTTTGGATATCTTGAGTAGGCGGCTGTCTCCCACGTGGCAGAACGCTGACCGTTCTCTACGTCCGATCTGACGGCTGTCAGCTTCAACCGGTCTGCCTGACCTGGAGCATCGTCCAGCGGGAACTCTCCACACGAAACTTCGCAAACCACTTCCGACACAATCAGTCACAGCACCTCCTCCACACCCTGCATAAGTCCCTTTTTGCATTTTACCTTTCTTGAAATAATAAAGCATAATATGCCAAAAAGTTGCATATTTTCTTCCGTCTTCAATATGAATATGGCTGCACAAAAATTCACCAATTCTGATGTTTTTTAATGCACACTGATATGACAGCTGTCACAATACAATCTAACAAAATTGTTTCGAGTGAAGTATAAGACAGCTAAGTGCTACTATAGCCATCTTATGGGGGAAAAGAAAAGAAACGAACTTTTTAGCCCACCCAATTCGTGACAATTTAAGGATCTAATTTAATCAAACAACAGTGCTCAGCGCCACGGAGAACTGAGGGGAAATGGCAGGTCACTCTGCAACACGGCCGAAGCTACTGAGGGGGTTGGGAGTTCTCCAGCCGCAGACCCATCACCGTGGGAAGACAGCATCCCGGACGGAACCCAGGAGCAGCCCGAACCAGCACCAGCCCGTCACTGGAGACCAGCGGTGTCCTCCCCGCACCCGGACTCCGTCCCAGGGAACCTTCTCTGCAAACCGCTCCCCACGGAGCCTCGCTGCCTCCCAGGGCTGTTCCGTTCATCTGGTCGGTCTCTGTTTAGACTGGCTTGCACCTGTAGCTAATTTGCTCCCACTAACCTGAAGTGAGCTCTCAAGAGGAAAACCAGATCACGGTAGAGAAAAAATAATTATTTTCCTCTGCACATCATGGCTGTAGAATGAGTTAAAATTTGTAGACTGCATGTGAAAACTCTTTTAAAGTACTAAGACAAACTATTTTCAGGTGTTTTTAGACTCACTCATACTGCCAATACCTGCTTGTGTCTTTTTCTTGAAATGGCAGCGAAGACTAGATATTCGGAGAGGCCCTAACGTACCCTCCTCCCAGCTCAAGAGACCAGGAGTCTCAGTGCACAGACGTCCGCTCCGAGGGTCCCTCACCGCCCCGCAGCTCGCGGGGCCCTTACAGAACACGCCCCACATCTTCTAGCCCCTGCTGCTGCCTCCCGTGTGCTCCTGTGCCCTGACTGCTCACTCGTCCCTTCGTCCTGTTACAGCTCCACTTCCCACACACTGACGGACGGACTGACTGCCATGGCCAGAGTCACCCTTTCAAACAGTTCTAGGGGGAAAAAATCCCGTCTTCAGAAATGACCAACCCCCAAAGCAATTCACTTCACCGTTCGGCCTTTTCATGTTACTCGTGAATCTGAATGGGCTCCTCCACATAATCCAGGTTTTCAGCTTTTCAGTGAAGGATGCAGTTTCCGGGTGGCATTTTCAGTGCTGGGGGGGAGGGGATTCTGCACTGAAATTGTTCTTTCTTAAAAAAGACTTAGCACCTGGCTCACCTTTTCACTTAGGCTGCAGAACTGAAGAAACAGGCTCACGTTCTTTCAGGTGGGACGGGTTCTCAGTGATGACCCAAAGGGACAAACAGTAACAAAAAGTGGATTTACGCACTAATGGGTTTCTGTCTCGTAAAATCACACATTTATGTAGGTCAGTACTGGGAGAGCATTTTATGTGTGTGTATTCCTTCTTACAACCTTCTTGTTTCAACCACTCTAAAAATAATCTGTGCCCGTTATGGAAAATAACAGGAAAAAAGTAGACAAAAAAAAAATCAACCTTACTCCCAACTATACAAACAATATTAATGTTGACATTTGGTGAGTTAATTTTCTTTTTTTATCTAAACAGAAGTTGGGGGTCTGTTTTATCATTTTTAATTTTTGGTTTTACATAACTGTGTTTACTCTGTATATGGAACTTTACAAGCATACACTTACATTTCTATAAATATTTACCTTGCTTTCTTTACTATGGCAAGAACGCTCCTCCTATGACACATTTTTACAAAGCACATGAAAACAACTGCATTATATCCCACTGAATGCTAAGACCTGACCTTATTCAACTATTTCGTCACGAAGTGTGTAGAATCATTTCCGATTTCAACTACTACACAAAGCATGAGGAGAACATCTCTAAACAGAAAACTTTTTCATTAGTTGGACTTATTTCCCTAGGATTAATTCCCAGAAATGAAACCATTAGTTCAAAAGGACGAAATGTTTGAAGGTGCATGTTACCCATTTTTTCCCAAAAGATTTGCAGCAGTTTGCCGGCCTCTTACAGGTCTTACAGCTCCACACACCGACCCAGGCCTTTCCCGGCAGAACATGTGCTCAGGGAAAACCATGTGTCTGTTCATTCGCTGTCTCTGTCGGGACCAGGCGCACCCTGGTGTAAAGCAAAGCGCCTTCTGTGACTCATAGGTTTCCTGGGTCGAGAGGCCAAAATGAGCCCCATCTGTGGTGTGCCTGGAAAATGCCCTTTCGAACCACAACGGAATTCTTAAACTCAAAAGCACAGTTTCAAAGCCTTTCTCTAGCTTTTCAATTGATTGGAACTGGTCGGCTGTCCTCAGTGCAGGTGGGGTCAGGGAACCCGGTGGTGGTGAGGTTCCTGCTGCATTTGTCTTGAAGTGCAACACATGTGAAACTGACTGAGCACTGACATCATTTCAAAACGGGTTTTGATCTTCTCGATACCAGATCTAATTCATAAGGAGAAAATACTCTGACAACCACAGAGTATGGGCCCAGTTTTCTTTTAGCTTCTGACGCTTTAGATAAACTAGGAAACAGGTGCACTGGTACACGTCTGAGCTGCTGCGGTCGGCTGTCACTAGAACACAGCTGTGAGGACGGGGGCCACAGCAGGGAGTGGGTCGAACCCGGGGAACAGCGCTGGGAGCGCAGACTTCGAGAGGGAGGCGCCCCCAGGCCCAGGAGAGGCTGGGTAGCGGGACTCACGCCACGGCCCTCCTGTCTCACAGCCTCACTGGACAGCCACGTGCAGAGCACGCCCTGGGGAGCGCCCTCCTAACTAAGGGGACATCTACAGAGGGGATGCGGCGGAGTGGCTAAAACCAGCTCCAATAGCCTTGGACAGACACTCCCTGTCAGAAGAGACGGCGAAGGGCAGGCAGGAGGACATCCCGAGCAGGAGGCTTCGTCATTACTAGAGCCTCGTGCCTCTGACGGACCCCCAGCCATGGGAGTGTCGGCTCAAAGGGAAGAAGCGTCTGAAGGGTGGAACCTCGTGGGGAGACTGAAGGCCCTGCGCGCACCTTCCCCACACAGTGCAGTGAGGGGTCAGCACGGGGAAGAGAGCGTGACTTAACTGGACAACAGGTGTCCCTTCCACTCACAGGAGGCCTAGAGGTGTGAGGCCCGTGGCACCTGCCAGGAGGCAGAGCCAAAGGACAGCATCTCAGTGGAGGCAAGAGGCCTGCGGGTCTCGAGCTGGGGGGTCAACGCGCCTGAAGAAGCAGGGACCGGCCGCCCGCATCCAGGACAGGAGCAGCCAGCTGCAGGGGTCTGGCCTTGCTGGGAGAGGGGGATGGCAGGTCCAGGGGGTCTCCAAAAAAGCCATCCATGTCCCACGAGGCAAAGGACCAGCTATGGACACGTGCTGCCCCCCCACCCAGTGAAGTGACACCCACTTTGTCGCTGGTCAGCAGCGCCCAGCACTGCGGCCATCAACCCTAGAGAAGCCATGGTGGGCACGGCGTGGTCAGTGCAGGAGAGGGAGCAGCAGCGGGCCCAGCGTGGCCACCTCCTGGCAGCAGGTCCCCATGCAGGCCACCCTGGGGCGGAGGTCCCCTGAGTGAGACTCAGGGGCGTGCTTTTCACACACCACTGTATTTACTGTACCTCTGAGGCGGAAGAGCGAGAACAGCAGGCACACAGCACCTACTGCTTGCCGTCCGCTGTAGACCCTTTACGCATAGCTGCCCTTCGATCTTCAGGACAAACTCTGTGAAATGGGACACTACTAATTTCTCCACTTACAGAGCCAGGGGAAGCTCAGGGGCGTGCTCGAAGTCCCACTGCTAAGTGAGAGGCACAGCCCAGGTTCAAGCCCAGAAAACTCATTTCGGAGTCCAGAGGCTTTTGCTCCGTCAGATTGAAAAGCCCCGGGAGAAAAGACGAGTCCCCGACAGGGAGTGATTCCACGTGCACTCACCGTCACTGACCGCGTCCCTCACAAGCCCGCCAGCTGGTGGGCGGCTGGCCATCATCCTTGTGGCCGGCCTCCCCAGAGGGAACAAATACTTGAGATTCCCCTGACACGCAGGCCCTGCGAGGACCCTGCCCGAGGTCACCTGGGAATTTCTAGTTTCAGATCCTTTCTCCGAGATGTGTCACTGCTGTCACCCCAGTGGGTCCTCCCACGGTCCTCGGCAAAGCAGTGAATGACCGCAGGAGGCAGCTGCGGGGCAGGGGAGCCCTGGGGGACACGTGCCCAGGAGGGTCCTGGGCAGAAAGCTGTCATCGGCCAGGAAGCGGACGGAGCCCCCAAGGATCCGGGCCAGGAAGCTGGTCTGAAGTCCAGGGTCCCTGGCGCCCCGGGCAGGCCCTGCTCTGCAGCGCAGAGCCGCCTCGGGCCTCTGGCCGCCCTGTGCATGAGCTGAGGGGCGCTCTCTCCGCTCTTCCGCCGCATGTGGAGCCTCCGACCCTTAGGCTCAGTCATGGGTTGACGGGGAATCGTACGCCCCGTTAAAATGCACTAACGTCTCAGGAAAGACCAAAAGCTGCCCTTCACCGCGACACCGTACGATGAGGACCGGACCATGACCGCCCTGGGCCCGCTCTCACCGGAGCGTCGTGTCTTCTTCCCGCATGTCGTCCCGCAGACGGGAACCTCTCTCCGGGGTGCTGCGTCAGCCTCCGCAGTCGGTGCCCACCTCCCGGTGCCGACCTGGCTCTTGCTGCTCCCGCCGAGGCCCATGGGCTGGCGGAGGCTGCAGACGGGGCTGTGGCCTCCCGAGGCGCAGAGGCCACTCCCTGGGCACCCTAGGGGTCCACCCCAGTGCAAGGCCCTGAAGAGCCGGCGCAGGTGGCTCACAGCGGGCAGGACCCACACAGCCTGCCACGCCTGGGCCCGAGCGGCCTCGGGGATTCGTCTGAAATCAGGACGCACTCCGACCCCCCTGTCTCTCTGTCTCTGTCTCTCCGTCTCTGCTTCCAAAGCCCTGGGCAAGGGGGTCGAAGACAAAGGCAGGCATGAACGACTTCCTTTAGGGAAACGGAAGGACGACCTGCACGCTGCGTCCCGCCAGTTCTCTGCACGGCGAGTGAGAGCTGAGGGCCGGCCCGGAGGCAACGGCAGCAGTGGGTGGCAGCGGGAAACTCTCCCACCGGGCCTCGGGTGCATGCAGGCGGCAGGCGGCCCGGCGGCTGACACCCGTGTTTCAGAGGAGCACGCACAGCCCCACGACGAGCCGTCACCGCCCCACGCGGGCGGCGGACGCAGACCGGCGCCGACGCTCTGCCACCGGAGACAACGTGGCTGGTTCTCAAAAACAACTGGGCCGTCTCTTTAAAAAAGCAAAAGCAAACTAAACACCTTTACCGTAGGAGCCAGTAATCTCACTCCTGGGACACGTGCCAAAGAAACGGCGACTGGGGACCGCAGAGACACCCACACGCGACTGCTCCTCTGCGCCGGCAGACAACACCCCGAAACGACACATCTGCGCCGCGAACAGCGCGCAGCACCGGGGAGGACGGGCCACTGCCACACGTGGAGGCCCCGGACGCGCCGCGAGGGCGATCTCGCGTGGGGCAGAAGGGCCGGGCTCCGCCGCCGCCCGCCGAGCAACCGCGTGCCTACCTCCTTCTCGGAGCGCGACATCGACAGCATCACCGGACGGAGGGCCGGCGCCGGGCGGCGGTAGCGGGCGTGACACCACGGACAGCCGGAGCGGGAGCGGGAGCGGGAGCGGGAGCGGGAGCGGGAGCGGGAGCGGGAGCAGGATCGATGGCTTGCGTTCCGGAGCTGCCCTGCGTCTGCACCGTGACGGCAACGGCGGACGCAGACGCACACCCACGGCGAAGGGACGCACACGTTGCGCCGCTGCCGGCGCTCTGGCTCTGACGTCACACTGAGGTCACGTGAGCTGTAAGCAGCCACGGGGCAAACAGAATGAAGGGTGCGTGGGACCTCCCCTTCCTCTGTGTTGAAATAATTACTTCAAAATAAAAAATTAAAGAATCTTTTGTGACGTAAGAAAGTGCTTGTTTAACCTGGCTTGTGCGGCTCAGTGGACTGGGTGCAGGCCTGCAAACCAAAAAGGGTCGCCAGTTTGATTCCCAGAGCACATGCCTGGGTTGCAGGCCAGGTCCCCAGTAGGGGGAGTGGGAAAGGCAACCACCTGTCAATGTTCCTCTCCCTCTCTTTCTCCCTCCCTTCCCCCATCTCTAAAAACAAATAAAATCTTTAAAAAGAATGATCATTTGAAGCAGGACCGCTGATAACGTACTCAGAGAAGCCGTGCACACTCACACACACTCCACTTCCAAAGAGCGGCTGGAGGGAAACCGCTCTCATGCTGCGGGCTCTGCCTGGGGGCAGTGCTTCCAAGTCAGGTTTCTTTCTGTCTTTTCCGTACTTTCGATATTGAACACATATTGTACAATCAGACCCCAAAACTCCACACCCTTGTGCTTCACCGGAAAGCCCTTCGCAAACGGTAAGTGTACACGGTCTGCAAAAAAAAAAAAAAAAAAACAGAAGAAAACTGCGGAAGCAAAAGCCTTCCCTGAGAGGATCAGTGGGACCCCCAGGCGGCGCCCCCTGACGACCCCACGTGTGCAGGACACAGACTTGAAGCCGATGCAGACGGCGAGGTTCCTACGACGAGCAAGCAAACACCTTGCCCCCAGCACAGACGCGATCCGCTGGCTTTGAAGCTGCTAAAGCGGTCAGGGCAGTTGCACTGGGGTGTGACCTCTCCCCACCTCCCCCAAGCACCCACCGGAAAGGACGCCTCTCACCGTGCAAATGCGAACCGCCCCTCTCGGCCCCTGTGCGGAACAAAGGGGCCAGGAAGCCAGGGTCTCTCCAATGTGCTCTGTGTTTGGTAATTGCTCCGAGTCTGTGCTCGCGGGCATCTCTGCGCCCACACGGACAGTGAATTGTTCGCGCGCTCTCTACGTTTACCCCTGGATGTGTTCTCCTGGGATAATCTATACAGATGGACTGACTTCTGTCAGTGTTTCTTGGGTGGACTGCATGCACCTCCAGGGTGGGCCGAGCGTGAGGAGGTTCCAGGGTGAGGAGTTTCCCCAGCTGGTTATGAAAACGAAGAACAGCCCGTTCATTGCTCAGGTGCAGAACTCACCATCAAAAAGGCATTGAGTCCACATTTTCAACCAAGACTCCTGACTTATTTCAAGTTGTGAAACAAATTCCAGCCACACTGGAACTTTAAGATAAGCTCACAATCAAAAGGAATAGTGTGGAGTTCAAATCCCAACAAATGTTTCCTTTCCTCCGTTTTTTCACTTTGAATAACAGGAATGTGAAAGGAAAAAAATACACACACGAATTTAAAAAAGTACAAATAAAGAAAAGCTCCCTTAATCTGACGAGCAGAGAGAAGAAAGCCCCGCCTGCTGCCGTGTCAGAGGTGGAGGTGGAGTGGAGGCCAACATCGGAGTTGAAAGAAGGGACCGAACAGGTGGAATGGAGACTGGTGTCCTCCTCCCGGGCCACTGGCACTGGCACCAAGGGCTGGCCTGGGGAAGGTCAAGTCCAGGCACAGTCCTGGGCAGAGCTGATCCCGAGGGGCTGCCGGTCACAGCCCATGCAGAGATGCCTGGGCTTGGTGTGTTCAGGCCATGGCGGCTCCCTCTACCCCAGGGCTCAGCTGAATGTCATGGATTCTTCAAAATGTCTGATTCACACCCGCCCCCTCAACACCTCCCTGCTCCACATCCTTCCTGAGTCCCTGCTGATATCCTGAGGAAGAGAGAGAAGGGGTCCCGGCCTCTGCGGGGGCTCACTGCCGGGACCAGCCATCCTCCCCTGAATGCCAGTGCTGACTCCATCTGCTGGGACCACCTGCTAGGCTCAGGGGCCTGACTGACACTCTGCTGAGAACTTTCAAGTATGGCCTGGCTGGGTTCCTGTCCCAGCAACAACCTGTAGGTACAGACACTGTGTCCATTTTAAGGAAGAAGACGTCAGGGGTCAGAACAGCTGTGTAACCAGCCCACGACCCAGAGCCCAGGAGTGTCAGTGCCCGAGATGAGCACCTCACTCGCCGAGCATCACCCCACACAGCACGGCTGGCTCCGCCCCGAGACAGCCATGTTGGTGACACATCCCTGTTTTCAAAGCCGTCCTAACAACCCGCCAGCACAGTAGCCACAAGGCCTGCCTCAGGGGGCCCTGCTCACCACTCACATTCACGACTGGGCGCAAAACGCGTGAGGACAGGATGCAGGTGGGTGTCTGCCGCGGCCGAACTGTGGTGCAGCGTCAGCCACCCGCAAAGGCACCCACGTCCCGTCGTTCCTCCTCCTTCCTCGGGTTCCAGTTGTGGGAGACACTCGCGATACCTTGCAGCAATCTGACAACAAAGCTTCAGGGACTGGAAATCTCTCGGCCCGTGAACTCGGAGCACAGGGCCAGCATCTCGCTGAGCTCTGGAACATGAACACGTAGGTTTTTGACAACACGAAGGGAACGATTGTCAGGCAACAACCCACACAGAGCCGAGAAAAACTCACAGGCAGACGTGGCTTCAACCTCACAGCACCCCTTGTCTGAGTTGGGGCACCCCATCCACGAGCCCTGAGACAAGGACCGGTGCCCACGGTCTACTCGGAAATTGGTCCCCCCAAAGGGAAGCAAGGGGTGGGAAAGTGGGCCAGTCAGGTGTGCAGAGAGCTGGGCCACACCGGGCGGCAGGTGCCCAGGAGACTGCACCACATCGGGCCTGCGTCAGGCCTCAGTGGCCCCTGCGGTCCCAGCTTCTTCAGAGTCTGGGTCTCCACTAAGTGGAGGCCCCGTCGTCTTCCATATGACAGTGCCCGTCATATGGGGTGGTGTGGGGTCATGCAGGCCTTGGGGCTGGTCCTGTGTCCTCGTCCACACATTCGGGCCTCATGCAGGAGCTGAACGCTGCAGACGCAGCTGCGTCCAGGCCGCTGGCAGCCGCGGACCAGGAACTGCTCCGGCCACACAGACACAGATGAGCAAAGCAAGCACGAGAAAGTTTCTGGCATCATAACTGACAAATCCTCCAAGAATAGGAGGAACCCTAAAACCAGGAGCACCCCCAGAGCCAACACTGACCATCAGCACACCCAGGGAAGTGAGGGGAAACCTGACAGTCAGGATCCACTTGACGAGAGAGAAATGAAATCCCGGAACAGCCCCAGGCCTCCTGCAGCCGAAGTGGTCAGACACTGAGACGGGAAAATCCCAGCCCAGTTGAAGAAGAGAAAGCTCGTCCTCACAGTAGGTCAGGGATTGTCTCCAAGTTCCAAGTCGATTCTTTCTCTGCTCCTAGCAGTTACTCCCTCCCTGCTCCCAGCCCCTGGCCTGAGCCTCAGGAGATAAGAGGAAAAAAGGGGATAAGGACTCTAACCACACAGAAAGTGCCTGGAATTGCATTTTACCAATTAAGAATTATGTGCAGAAATGCAACCGCAAGCTACACTAAAATATTTAATTCCAAAGTGAACACGAATCTTACAGATTCCAAAGTCAGAATCACCCTGACTCACAAAATCTTCATTTCTTCTGGGAACCAAAGGAAAGTCGCTTCCGTCTTAGTTCTCTCGGCCTCCTTGTCCCAAGACACGGAAGAGGAGGAGGAGACGACAACACAGGCCTTTCTGAGTGACCCTGAATTTCTCAAACCCACGGCCCCCGCCTACAGAGGGGAAGGGAAACATACGTAACAAGCGATCCAGCTTGACCACCTCGTCCCTGAAGGGGTGGGGCCCCGTCAAACAGGCCCCCCAGGAGTCCCGGGTGCCCAGAAACTGTCGGGAGGCTGCAGCAGCCGCACAGTCTCCTGGACTTTACATTTTCGGGCAATAAAAACTTAAAGAGAACGGATCTCACTCTTCCTCCATCGAGAAAACACGTTTGTAGCCTCCAGAGCCCAGTCTGGAATTGAGCCACCGGAGGCTTCTGAGGAAAATTCATGCTATGACCAGTCTTGCCTCCAACGTGGAAAATGGATTGTGGAGAAGCCAGTGTGGACTCGGAGTGGTGTGGATGTGGCCCACGGAGGAAGGGCCACGGCCACGCTGTGGTGATGGAGAAAAGTGGGGAGTCAGGCATTCAGGGGCAGACGGAGGCAGAGGGACCGGTGCCTTGGACAGAGGGTGACAGGAGGGCGCACTTCGGGGCTGCCTCTTCGGTCTCTCAGAGGGCCAGCTGAGGACAGCGGCACCCCTGTGGAGACGGGACCGATGGGGGGCTCCTTCGTGGAGGGGAAGAGAAGAGGGTCCAGGGCTTAGACGGGAGACACGCCAGCACGAGAAGGGGGACGCGCAGCGGGTGGGGCCGGGGCGCTGCCTGAGAGCGGCAGCGGGATGCAGCCCGGAGAGGAGAGTTTCCACGCTGCCCGAGGTGGGCGTGGGGGGCGAGGACAGGGCGGCCACGTGTGCCTGGTATGGGGACTGCTCTGCGGTGGCCCTGAGACCCGTGGGGCAGGACAGAAGCCAGGCCGGAATGGATGAAGGGAAGAAGATGATTAAAGACATGGAAACAGTGCTGTTACAACTCGTGAGATGTAAGGTTTTACAGGAAAGGGGGAAAATGAGTGAAACCATCCAGGAGACCCCAGTCTCACCACGGAAGGGCTTGCGTGGGAGCTTTAGGGCAGGCGGAGTGCCAGAGTCTTCACGGAGAGAAGAGGAGGCGGGAGAGGTCGGGGCCACCAGGAAAGTGTGTTGACAGGTCCGAGAAGCAGCATCGGACGCAGAGGACAAGGGGCGGGTCCGGCGTCGGCTGGGACAGAGAAAGGGTCTCCGTCGAGACTCAGGGACAGGTGACACACACACCCTATGGCCCCCACCACCAACACACGCACACACACGGCCCAGCAGCTGGGACCTCACCCTGGTCTCTGGACACCAGCAGCCACAGCGGCACCTACAGGGGTCCCGGGTCAGGACCAGGAGCCGCGGCGGCCTGGCTCTCGGCAGCCCCTCGGGTGACCACCGCTCGCCCCTGAGGCCTGCCTGAGGGAGGGCCCGGTGGAGGGCACCGAGACCCAGCGCTGGTGAGCGGGAGGCAGCCTCACTCAGCCAAGAGGAAAGGGGCGACCAGGA
>PVKM010041150.1:0-13232 GCA_004027735.1 Carollia perspicillata
CATGAAACAACATTTGAATTTATTTTTTTGTTTCCATAAACAAGGGCTGGAATGGTGCCTCAATAAGAAGGCACAACAACAGCAACCACCAAGCATCTCAGATTCCAGGAGGAGCCATTAACATTGTATTCTATGTAAATGGGCCCTCCCCGGAGCTTTGCAGCAGCAGTCTAACAGTAGCTGCTACAAAAAAAAAAAAACAGCAAACAGCACACCTATTAGCCTGAGAGATAGTCCCCGCAAGATTTGTGCTCACAGTGATGAGACACGTTTTTCTTCCGTTGATCTTGCACCTCAGGTTCTGCACAGAAAGACTGCCGTGCGCAGAGCCCAGGCGGAGTGAAGCCTGAGTCAAGCCGTTGTCTTTCATTCTTTATACTATAATGCACAGCTTAGGTTCTCAAATGACAAAAGAGAGGGGAGCAGGTACTCCAAATCCTCCACCCCTCTAGAGGATGAAGACAAAGGGCAGGATAAGGGAATGAAGTTCTGGTGAGGGTCAAAGGCAAGTGCCAGGAAGAGTCTAAGCAGAACTGGGGGAACACAAGTGTAGGGGAACTTGTTACAGAACAAAAAGTGGGGTTCTGCTGACCACCATTGCCCACAGGCAAACTCCAGTGGCAGAAGTTTGGTGGAAAAGGAAAGAACCCTTTTATTTAAAAACTGCACAATTTAGAAGAATGGCAGTCTTTTGCTTCAGAGCCCACCCCTCCAGAACAGCCGGAGAAAAAGCCTGCGACCCTCTGACACATAGTCCAAGGCTGTGCCTGGAGTTCCTTCTCCCATTTAAAAATACCGTCCTTTGGGAAACCACAGACAGCCACTGCGTGATATCCAATCTGCTCAGCTTCTTTCCCCATCATTGTCTGGCCTCAGGCTCCTTCCTGGAGTTTGTGCCTGTGGCCAGTGCTGCCAGCTGTTGCCACCACTTCCCGTGAGGAGTCCTGAGGCCTACCACCTGGCCATGCAATTCCAGGTCCACGGGCACTCCGCCCACATATCCATACCACAGATCCCAGAGGAAGAGAGACGGGTCTCTGCCTTCCCTCCATTTAAAATCTCCCAGTGCAAACTACCATGCACACTGGAAGGGCTCTGCTCCCCTAGCCAATCCCATCCTTTCCCCAGACTAGACTGACAGGTCTTACTCCAGTGCAACCCCTCCCCCTGCTGCAAAGTTAACCTGTACAGTACATGTGCTACTGTGTCCCCTGGTTCCACCCACACCCAGGGACCAGAAGTGGGTAGAAGGGCTCTTCCCTTTGTCCATCACCCTCTAGCCTCCCACACACTCCACGCAGAGCCTCCTGCATGTCTTTGCCTGAGGGTTGGGAAATCTGTCAGCACCTGCTATCAGCATGGCTTCACCTGTGCTGCCTTGGGCATTTCCTGTGATCCCTCCCTGACTCTGGTGCCCCGCCAGGCAGCAGTATCAAAGTTACTTTAGAAATGCAATATGGCTCCAGCAGCAAAGGCATCTGGGAAATGCTGAGCTCTCCTTGACTGTTGCTTTGCGACTATTTAATAACTCTCTATAACCTCATGCTTTGCTGACTACCCCAAAAACCTGAATGGTGACCCCAGGAAGGAGGTTAATGAATGTATAGATTGTAGTAACTGACTGAGGTTATTCTTTAGCTTTTCTTTTAACTTGGTGGCATATTGTTTTCTCAGGAAGTCTGCCTGCCATCTGGTTTTGCTATTAACTCCTTGCTACTCACCCCTTTAAAAAACAGACCCTGTCCTGGCAGGGGTGTGGATTTTTCCCAGTGGGCCACCATTGGAAGCAGCTACTTTGCCAGTGTGTATAAGTTTCTCTTATTAAAACGCTTGTAAGTTTGAATGAGGCTACATGTCAGTTCTTCAGTATCAATTCTGTTGGCTTTCCCCCGACAACAAGCTATAAGGTCTCGGGAAGAAGGCTGCAGGCTACTATCTTTTAGGCAGAGAATATAGCAGTTTGGAGGAGCCTGAGTAGTATGTGTTGGATCAGAGAAGAGAAACCTCAGCAGTTAGATTAGTCCGTGGGAACCAGATTTAGCAGAAGAGAACAATCACAAAATTGTTTTTATGCTTTTCATTCATTCAACAAAAATGTATTTGTATACCTTATGCAGGCACAGTCTATGCCAGGCACTGCGGTGCGATTCAGCAGTGGAGGCAGACATGGTTCTTGCTCCCAGGAAGCTTACCATCCAGCAGGCAAGGCAGACATTAACAAATAATCACACCAATAAGTGTGCAGTTTGAATTGTGACAAGTGACGGGGTTCAGGACACAATACACCAAAACATGGCACCTTGGCACATTGAATATTTCAAGCTGATGAAATTTGAAAAGGTGACAGATGCAGAAAGAACTTTTTGACTTTTGCCTGAAGCAGGTCACAAAACCTTCATGTGAGAGGTGCCACCGCTATACCTCAAAAAAGGAGCATTCTATCTGCTTCATTCTATCTCCTGGGGCAGAGAGAAATCTGAAATATGGCCTCGATAAATTTCCCCCAGTTTGTTACACTTAGCTCACCTTTGTCCCAGCACACCTGTCCCTGACGTCCCACTCTTCATCAAACCTAGCATAAAAACACTCAGGTTTAACCATTTCTTTGGGTCTTCAATTCTTTGTGAAGGCTTCTATGTCACATAAAACATAAATACATTTCTATTTTTCTCTGACTTTGTTAGGTTAATTTTCAGACCCAGCCAAGGACCCTAAGAGGGTCTAAGTAAAACTATTTTGTCCCCTACCCGAGCATGTCAAAGGAAAAAATACAGCACACCAGAAGAGAAAAACACAGGAACATACCCAGACTGAGGCAGAGTAGACACGGGCAAGTGATATTTAAGCCCATGAACGATGAGTAGGGTCCAGACGAGTGAAGAAGCCATTAAGCGCTGGAAGCAGAGGGAACAGCACGCTGGGAGGCCCCGCGTGTAGAAGAACTTGGCACATCTGGGGACAGAAAGGAGGCTAGTGTGAGCAAGGAGAGAGGCAGCAGAAAGCAGAGAGCTCAGACTGGCTATAGGGTACAGGGACTTCTAGAGAAAATCCCTTTCGGGTCCTGAACCTCAGTTCTGAATCACTTCTGTGCAAAAGAGTCCCACCGGTCAGCTTGTCACCACCATGCAGGAGGCCACCCTGCTTTGAGGACACTGCCTCTGCTCTGAACCTTCAGCAGCGCAGACATGTGTACCCTAACGTAATTCAGAGGTATTAGTAAAGGAACCACCAGGTCAGAAGAGGCCAATGGCCATTCAGATTGCTGACATATGGGGCACTGGGTCAGGTTATTGGTGACTCCCTTAAATCTCACATTAGCAACTGCCAACACCACAGGGTAGGGGAGCTGCCTTCAGACCAAAGCACCAGCTCCTCTGCGAAAAGCTCCTTCCTCTTCCTCTCTCCTCCCACTGCACACTAGCAACAGCCCAAGGTAGCCTGGCCTGTGGCTTCGGGGTCTCTTGATTTCCTAGCATTTGGAAAGTGAAGAATTTCCATAAAAGGAGGTTTCAGGATGTGAGTTGGTCCAGTTGCCTGTTACCTGTTGCATCAGCAATCCCTCCCAGTTGACAGGCAGGGAGAGAGAGTCTAGATAAGTGAGTGAAAGGAGGCTGCCATCCAGGATGGCTTGAGAGGCTGCTCGTTACCCCACAGCCTGCTGCAGTCCCTCATTTGCATAGCAAACTCAGACCCTGAGGCTCAAGCAGCTAATTAGGAGACAAGTTTCTCCCTGAGCCGAGGCTGTCTTCCTTCATCATGCAAATAGGTGCAAAAGTTGTTCATTCCTCCCATTCCAGTCTAGGCACAGGCTTGGCCTTCAAGGGGCCAAAAATAATCTCCCATACTAACTTGCACTAAAATGCTAATGCGAAACTAGCTGGAGCTCTTAGATCTGGGTACCCCAGAGACAACCTGCTCCAGAACTCTCCAAAACAGGCTTGGACAAAGTAGCAAATTGTAGGGTGTAATTTTCCTTTGTTTTGTTTTGCTTTAACTAAAACAAAAAGAGTCAGTAAGGAGAGACTAACTATGCAAACAGACAACAGCCAGACAATATATAAAACAGAACTCTGACCCACCACCTGCAACAACCAACCCAGTAAAACAATCCATTATCTGCATTAGCCAGGCCAAGAAGCCAACAAGCTGTCTAAGTCAGACCTGTGGGAAGTCAGACATTATCTCTAGTAAAATCCAGGAAACCAAAATAAATCCCCTGTAATGATCAGTCCCAGAGGCCAGAACTTGATTAATAATTGACAGCTTCCCTGCTTCCAGTGTGGGACCAAGTAGAGAAGGCCAGATATGCACCCGAACCAATGACAGTGGAGCCCAACTACAGCTTCCTCCAAGCCAGCAGCCTCCAGTCAGTCACACCTACAGCCTTACAGCCTTCCCTTTTCCCACCATGAAGCTTTCCCACTCCCCTCTGCCAGCCTCAGAGTGCCTGCCAGAACGCAACTCCCTTGTTATAACCTGTTGAATGGGTACCCTTTGCTTGGTCTCATTAGGTCAGTCTCCATTTCTCTCCACAGTAGGGTTGCATCATTTGCTGGGTACGTGGCACATCACTAATCACAGTCTCTGGACCTCTGTTTGCCTGTCCATACAATCCAGTTCATGCAGCCAACCCCGTCTCCGTTACTGTATTATGAGGAAGAAGTAAGTGCTTTGTAAACGGAAGCACTGAAGCCACGAAGTTCTTCCTACTTCGGATGTCAACACTGTCCCTCCACCACTTTGCTCTGCTCTTTCCCTTCCTCCTCTCGTTTCACATCTCTGGGACATAATTCATACAAACCTCTACTGATACAAAATTTTAGAAATAGAGCCCTGGCTGGTGTAGCTCAGTGGATTGAGCGCGGGCCTGCGAACCGAACGATCGAGGTTCGATTCCCAGTCAGGGCACATGCCTGGGTTGCAGGCCAGTTCCCAGCAGGGGATGCATGAGAGGCAACCATACGTTGCTATTTCTCTCCCTCTCTCCTTCCCTTCCCCTCTAAAGATAAATACATAAATAATTAAAAAAAAAAAGAAATAGAGACCCGTTGTGGTGGTCTCCACTGCCAGTGACTCTTGGCCTCCCCATCACCCTTCCTCATCTCTCTCCAGTGGAGCTCTATGTGGAGGGTAGGAGAGAGATGAGGAAGTCACGTCTCATCAGTGTCTCCTTTTCCCTTTCTCTCACCTTCCTTTTCTCATCGTTATTGTGGGCTTCTGTTCTCTGATGCTAGATAGCAGGATTTTCAAAATGTTAAAATCCTGCAAGATTTCCCTATTCCAGGACAAATGTTGGCCTAGTGGGTCTGAGAGCATTTTGAAAGAAACACAGTTTCTTTACTTCCAAGGATGGAGAATATAACACTCACTGAACAGGAAATAACAAAGCCTTGAAGGGATCAGAGTTGTAATTAGCCTATTCATTGTTGGAATGCAAATTCGGGCTCACAGATAGATGAGAATTTTCCTTGTTTGTGCTCTTAATTTCATTAGCAAATCTTATTCTCTTAGTTGCATAAAATCCCATTACAGAGTAATATTCATCACAAAAATTAATCCCAGGGCCTCCCATAATTGCAAACACCCATCCCTGGTACTAACCCAGTGCTTTGTTCTCATGATTACAGCAGACTCTCCCTGAGTCAGAGCTGTGTGCCGTGGGCTGTGTCACAGCAGCGTGGCCTGCCTCCCCTATGCAGGCCTGGTGTGGTAATTCCCCAGGCGGTGCTGCTCAGACCTGAGGAGGGTTCCGCATGTGTTGTCAGGGCCGGGGAAACTATTTCCTCACCCTTTAGTTCTTCTGGCTGGTCGAATAATTTAATAGGAGGAAATCAATTTTTTTAAATATTTTATTTATTTATTTTTAGAGAGAGGGGAAAGGGAGGAGAGAGGGAGAGAAACATCAATGTGTGGTTGCCTCTCATGTGTCCCCCACCAGGGACCTGGCCTGTAACCCAGGCATGTGCCCTGACTGGGAATCAAACCAGTGACCCTTTGCTTTACAGGCCCGTGCTCAGTCCACTGAGCTACACCAGCCAGAGCAGAGGAAATCAAATTTTAATACGTGCACGAGGAATTCACACAAGCATGAAAATTCCAAAGACAGTGAGGCACAATTGGAGATATATATATATAGATATATAGATATATATATCCAATATATATATAATATAATATAATTCTGGACAAGGGAGAAAAAGGTGGAATAAGGTCTTAGATTTCAAAAGTGAAAATGGGCAATTTGCAAGTAGCTGAGAGAGTGGCAAACAAGCTCCTGCTAGGCAGCTCAGAAACAATGGGACCCAGGGCAGACCTAGGCAGCAGCAGCCCCTGCTTGATCCTTCCTGTCTAATACTAAGGTAAATATACTTAAGGTGATTATGCTAAGGTTCCTTTCCTGGAGCCATTTTTAAAAAATCTGAACCTCTTTAAGAGGAAAGACAGTGGTGTGAAAACAAAAACAAAACAACCCTCGTTCTAGGCTTTAACTGATTTCAGTTAGAACTAATCGCATCTCAGGGATACTCGTTCCTGGCTCTCACAGTGCCTCTCCCCTTCACCTTCCCAAATTTCTGAGTCCCTAGGTCTGAGTGAGATGTGAGCATTTCCAAGAAGTTTCCAGGCTACACGTCTACTGCCAATCCAGGAAGCCCACATGAGAATTTCCGCTTGAGGCGCTTTAGGGGTTGGGACAAACTTGAACCCAGTCACAAGCCACCCACCTCCACTGACGCATGCTACCAACTAAAGAGATTTTCAACTGAGACCAAGCCTCTTGTCCTTAGAAAACAAAAGTTAACCAAGGATTTCAGTTCACGAGAAAGCACACACGCCCAACGTCACCGCCTACCGGATCCTTCCCTGAGGCTGGGAGGAGGAAGATGATAGCCAGTCCACAGGAACAGCAGGGGCTAAGGAGCAGAGAGGAGCGCCTCCGAGCACAGAAGAACCTGGGTGCACGCCATCGCGTCCAGCCCCATCTGGCTTTCTCAGCGAGAGCTGCTCCTTCTAAGCAAACATCTGCTTCCATGTCTGTCGGTGGTAAGTGAAACAAGAAAAGGAGAATGATTCGGGGTCCTCGGTCCTCGATGCTCCTGAGTGCCAGTCACGCACAGTCACCCCCTGCGCTGTTACGGCTCTTGCAGTTCTGCCCGTAGTTACCTCGCTCTGTGCTATGAGACTCCAAAATAGTGAAAGTCGTATTTGACAACCGTTATGTTTGGTTTAGACGTAAACTTAACTGGATATATTTGAATCAGTCCTCTTGACTCGGAGCTCTAGAAGGCCTTGATTTCTCGGTATCACTGCACTGTGGACTGAGCATGATAAAGCAGTTGAACCAATAGTAATTAGGTTCCCACTTCTCTGAGCAGGGCTGAGAAATAAGCAAGACAAGGAAGTGAGCTCTTGCTGCTGATGGATTAACTTGGGGCAGAAGGACCTGTGGTGAGGATGATTGAACAGGCTTGGAGGAAAGGGAGGAACTCAAGAAGAGGGCTAAGTACAGGCAAAATACCCACCTGCTGCCGTGTGTTTCTTGTACATTCGCATGCTGAATAGAGACCCCCCTTGATTTCAGTGACTTCTTCAGCAAGCAACCAAAACATGTGTGGGCTGAGATAAGTCTGGCCCCAGGGTAGAACTGTAGGAACACAGGGGTGGCCAGGAGAGTTACTATGGCAGGGCACTTTCTTCCTGTGAGAGACAGTTTTTAACATGGTCTGTTGACATGGTAGTAATGAAGGCCATGATGGAAGAATTTTAAAACAAAAGCAAGACTTCCTAGACAGGCTCATTCTACTCCTCAAGTACATTTTTTAAATTCATTTGGGGTTGGCTAATAGTGGAATGAGAATGCATGCTATAATGAGCATACTTTGTGCGTCAATTATGTGGGAAGCCCATGGGCGTGGTCAAAAGACCATGATTTCTGAGTCAAATAATACAAACATAATCACCTCTCTGAAGAATTTTACTGAAAATGGTAAGCAAGCAGATCCTCATGGTCAAGTCCAGATGGGTATGAACTTAATTTTGTGAATACATTTCATTGTGGTCATGAGATTATAATAATTACTAATACAGAAGTGAATAGTGTATTAACTACTAATGATGATATTAAACTATTCCTTTCTTGGATGTATATCAAAAGTAGCTGATCTGAAGTCGGTTATGCTCCTCACCAATAAATGAGTACATAAAAGAATAGTCATATGACATCCACGAAGAGACAGTATGAGGTGGCAGCTTTAATATCTAAAGTGCTGATTAGATATGAAGTGAAACGTTAGTTGATGCAGACACATATGATTAGGAGTGCCATACCAATAATGCCACAGAATCCATGATATCCTCTTTCTTTAAAAAATGTTGAGCCATTAATGCTCTCGGAAGTAGTGATTCTTTTTTATAATATTCGGAAGCGTATAACAACGCAAACTCCTTGAGCATCGGTGATAAACCCTGGTGGTAGTAGTAGTGATTTCCATTCGTTAGACAGGGATGGGCTCAAATGATAAGAATGCCAGCAGCTGGGGGCATTAGAGTGTTCAGTAGGAGCAGTTCTAGTAGATGTCGTAGATAAATACTTGCTGTTGGTCAATGGGTGCCCAGTTCTGCCACAGAAATTAAATTTGAGAAAACTCAAGACGATCCTGCAAAAAAAAAATTGCTTCCGACAGAATGAGGAGGATTTTTTCAAATCGAAGTCATTTTATACAACTGATGTGCAACAATCTTGGAAAATACACTCCTGTACAATGTTTCATCATCATTAGCATATGATTGCTAATGTAATGGTTATTAGTCCTAGTTTTAATAGAATTGATGAGTTGAAATCAAATGATATCATCAGTCCTGAGATTATTAAAAGGTAATAGAATCAATACTGCTCCTGTTAATGGCCAAAGGCTTGAGTTTCCTATCTGGTAAGTATATATTTTGTGGATCTTGATATATGTCTTAGGAAAGAAGACATACAGGAATTAAGGCAACTGTTACCTCTAAAACTATAAGAAATATTAAAATAATGAATTCAATTGAGAGTACCAAAGAACTAATTGACAATAGGGCTACTATTTCATCTCTAATTAGGTAAATTAATAGGTGGCCAGCTGTCCATTTGCTGCAAGTTGCATGGCTAGTGTTATTGGTTGACTATTAATACAGTACAGGGGTAAGTGAAACCAATGTTTCCTGGGGTAGAAATTGAAAAAAAATAGGTTTTGATTTTATAATGGAAACCAGTAATAACTGTCCCTGCTTATAGTAGGACTGCTACTTGTAGAAATTTTGAGGTTTGGGTGATTAGGGTAAATGTCTGGTATACCATCCCTAACAGGTTTATAGAATAAATAAGTAAGTCATGTAAGATTAGAGATCAAGTTTGCTCCCAGTGGCTGTGAACTAACTTAATTGGGGGTTTTTAAAAGATTTTATTTATTTCTTTTTAGACAGAGGGGGAGGGAGGGAGGGAGAAAGAAAGGGAGAGAAGCATCAATGTGCGGTTGCCTCTCACATGCCCCCTACTGGGGACCTGGCCTGCAACCCAGGCATGTGCCCTGACTGGGAATTGAACCGCTACCCTTTAGTTCACGGGCCGCAGCTCAATCTACCGAGCCACATCAGCCAGTGCTAACTTAATTTTTTTAATGTAATTAGACTAAGTATTGCTGGAATGTAATGAATTATGCAGCTGTTTAAAAAAAGCAGCATTGGTTTGGTGAGAGAAACAATCATTGGACATACAATCAAGATTATAATAGGTAATCCTACTAACATGGGATAATGAAAAAGACAAGTACATTTGCTTCAATTTGTCTCTCTAGGGGCTGGGTGTTTTAGTACTTTAAGTGTTTTGAGTACTTAAGCTTTTATATAAGTTGATTTTTCAAATGTTTGATATGATAGAGGGAGGGCATACTTCTTGCTTTCAGGCAAATACTTCTCTAATTACAAATGTTATTAGCGTTACTGTTTTTAGTGAAATAAGTGACCCTAAATATGAGACGGAGTTTCATGCTTTGTGAGCACATGGAAGCTAGATAGTCTGAGTATTGTCATAGCAACACCAGAAAGACTAGGGATATGTTGGGGATGGTTACATTAACACCTAGGAATACTATTGTAAGGTGGGCTTTTGGCTCATGTAACACATGGCAAATATCCTAAAAATCATAGGAATCAGCCTGCAAAACCACCTGTTGCTATAGACAGGACATGGTGGAAAGGGGCAAAAACATAATATACATTGTTGGGATGGTTAATTTCATGTGTCAACTTGACTGGACAATGGTAATCATGTATTTGATCAAATAGAACTAGGTGCTGCTGTGAAAGTACATTTCAGGTGAGATTAACGTTTAAATCAGTAGAGTTTGAATAGAGTACTGTCCATCATTTGGGTGGGCCTCATCCAATCGATTGAAGGCCTTAAGAAAAAATACTGACCTCCCCTAAGGAAGAGGGAATTCTGAGGGAATTTGGCCAGCCTTTGAACTCATGCCGCAACATCAACCTCCCCCGGGTCTCCAGCCTGTCGGCCTATCCTACAGGTTTTGGACTTGCCAGCTTTTGTAATTGTGTAAGCCGATTCCTCAAAATCTCTCTCTCTCTCTCCCCGCCCCCCTTCACTCTCCATCTCTTTTTCTCTCTCTTCCCATGTCTATTACAGATTTAGTTCTTAGGGAAAATCATCTCAGCCCACTCAAAATAAAATTAAAGGGCAATTCACTTGAAGAATACTAGTAAGTGACAGATATTCCAGAGAAAAGTTAAATACTCTAATGATTTTTCCCTGCTTTTGGTAAGAATTCATCTTCGCCTTCAGGGAAAAAGGGAAGGCATGAGCTTTGCCATCTTGAACTGGCCTGCTCCATTTCGTCATTTCAGACTAGCCGTCACGTCAGGTTTCAGAAGGAAAGGCGAGAGCTCAAAGCTGAAAACTGAACACGCCACAGTGAAAGTCGGAATATTCAAACTGCATTTGAATTCAAACTCCTTCTAGTCTGCATTTTCTCTCCGTTCCGCGTACGCTTCTTTCCAGCTGGCCGAAATGAGACTTTTATGAAACCGGGTGTTTAGGTAAGAAAATGTCGGCCGCAGTCCCACTGTGTGTGAAAGAGGATCAGTGGAGAAAACCCCATGTATTTCCTTTGGTCTCCCGTACATCCCAGGACCTCGTCCTATTTTTTAGGAATGCCCATAGCCTCAATCGTACTTTCTGAAGAACCATAATCTCAACATTACGGAGGAGAATGGCAAGTTTCCTTACTCCAAAGTGGCATGGAGTCCCCCAAAACATTCCCCTCGATTTAGTGAATTTTTCCACTTCCTTGCACAGACAACATGAACCTTTACATACACTATTTTTTATCCCCCCCCCCTTTTGTCTGGGGATAACTCCTTAAGATCTGGTTTAGATGTAACCTCGAAGCTTCTCCCCTTCTTCCTCTGCCACGGGTGCTCCCCTTTTCCGCCCCCACAGAAACCTATGCATAGTGGCTAAAGTAGCTGAAGGCCGAGATTCGTACCCTAATTTTTCATTTAGTAACAGTTTTTCTCTTTTTATTATTTTGGTTTCAATGTTCTTTAGGCAATTTAATCCCTTGGCAGACCCGCTTCTAAAACCAAGAGTTGACTATTTGCCACCAGCACCAGGGGTTCCGCTGTGAGAACAGAGAGCCTGGCCGGAGATGGGCCCGGGGCTGAAAACTTTCCTAGTAAACTCTGGAGCTCCAGCAGGGACACGAAGACAAAACAAAACAAAGAAACGAAAACTCCTGTTCTTTCTGGGAATGCTGAGAAAGAGCGAATACAGCTTAAGAGAAGAAAGAATGGACCATTACATAAGAATTAACAGAGATCTTCAGCTTGGCACACCCCTGAGTGTTCATTAGAAGAAACTAAGAACCAAGAATCCTCTGTGCTTTTAGAAATGTAACATTGGAACATCCAAATCATTTAAACTCTTCTGGAAGAAGAACCTTTACAATATTTGAACATTTATAAACCTGAGATATGAGAGACTACAAGCACTTTGGGGTTATGCATATTCTGAATAGAAATAGGTTTATTCCAGACAAATAAACACAATGAGGCAGCTACAGAGTGTTCCCCATTTATTTAAGTAATTATTCCCCCTTAAGGAAAATATTTCACAACCGCACAACTGTAATGGGACAATGAGGAGAAATCAAGCAAGTTAAAATGCCTTCAAGTATAACCAATGGCCTGGGGACTCCAGAGAAGGAAGGAAGCCGTGTGTTAGGAACCTATTCAGCTTGGCGGCTCCTAGGGCACACTCCAGGAACCAGGGTCTCGTGGGCCCCTCCAGCTGCTCTAACGAGGATTTCCGCCTATCACCTGCTGCCATGACCAACCCACACCTAGTCTATAAAAACTCCGATTTGTAGTAGATTCTGAGGAGGAACTAGATTTAATCCTCAAAACTAGACGTAGAGTTGGCAGGGAGGTTGGGAAATGATCAGAAATGTCTACATGGAGAGAAATGTGAATAAATATAGTATAATTCTCTTGTTATCAGCTCATCAAGAACCAAACGTAATTTTCCCTCTGGTAGTTTCTTGTTAGCAGCTTGCACAGGCCCTTGAATATTAACATGAATTACCTCCTCAGACTATACATGAAAAGAAAAGAACTAATTTGTTTCAGCATTCCCAGGAAAGTGTTCTGGGTTTCATAGCTCTCAGATAGCATTGACTACGTTCTTTGCTCTCTGCCACGAAGGACAGCATGTTAAGCATTAACTGAGAAACGAGACGTGGCCTCTCATGCATTCTCAACACGGTGCTACACCCCAGCACAACTTGGTAGACCAATAGATTGAGGAACAAACCCTTACAAATCCAAAAGACTCCAGATGTCTTCACTTACAGAAGTGGCCCATGTTTACATTAAGAAAGAAGACAAATTACTGAGAACCACCTTGATAAATATGTTCATAAGCACAGCATAAAATGGACAGGCAAAGGCAACTGTGGCCCCCTCGTCAAACAGAGGCTAGCATGGCCAGACTCAGATTTTCCTCCGGCATAGTAAGGCCTCTGAGAAGTCACACTGTTGGCTATGGGATATTTTGAAAAGTGTAGTCATCGAGAAAAAAGCTAGATGGCACAATATCACTTCATCACCTGTAGTCACTGGGATTTCAATTTTCACTAAAGGTTATTTCATTCTCCCCCGCCCCACCCCCGCCACAACAGACCTCCCGC
>PVKM010041151.1:0-13210 GCA_004027735.1 Carollia perspicillata
AGCACCCCATGTCCGACCTTATCATTACATAAATGGGGAGACAGAGATTGGCCTCAACTCTGAGATCCCTGCTTTAATGAACTCTCAAACATGACAAGGGTCAGGATCTTTCTGGGCCTCGTAGACTTCATTTAATGGCTCTGCTGAGGTCCTGTATCCACATCCTGGGCCACCAGTCACAGCTCCCGGAACCTGTGGTGTTCACCCTGTGGGGTCATGGCATCTTCCAGCTTCCAATGGCTCCAGGCAGGACAATCCTTCACTCCTTACCATCGCCATCTCCCCACCAACTCCCTATAGGACGCCGTGTGCCTGTCTCCCTGGAAACCAGTCCTACCCAACATCCTTTGCATTTCCACACATGTGGACCCTCATGGGAGAAAACCCTATGGCGAGAGCTGCACACGAAGGGCATTTGTGGTGTCGCAGCTTGTCTTGACCTAATGCTTCACGTTGCTGTGCGTGCCTATCATTTTTTGCCATGTGTAATGCACACCCATGTTTTTGTGTGCATTGTACATGGGATTATTATACCCCATGGCATGTAATCATTATACTCATGTATGATGTGCACCCTTATTTTTCCCTTATAAAGTTAGGCAAAGGTGCATATTATACATGGCAGAATACGGTGTCTCCAACTCATGCTTTTAATACACACCACCATACAGCATTCCCGTTCAAAATGGGTTAGGATTTTAGATTTCCACTGTGGCCTTGGCTGAGGAATGGGGCAAAAAAGGAGGGAAAATGCTGATGTGGTATTTTGTCCTCAGTGGAATAAAAGGTGGCACTTAAACAGAAGAAGTCACAGAAGCAGCTGTAATTCTGCACCCCTGGCACTCGGGTCATCCAAGCAGAGAGGAGAGCCAGAGCCTAGGAGGCCAGGGAGGATGCATGCCATCTGTAGCTTCCAAGGTTCGGAGGCTTATTTTTAGAAGCCCAGCGAGGTGAGTTGCTATATCTGTTTGCCCCAAGAGAGACCCTGGGAAAAAATGTCATCTCAACCAGCATTGCAGCAGTGTGCATCTGTAGGGGCTTTTTCTGTGAGCATAATGAATAAGCCAACACATTTTTATTGGAGTCATCTGTTTTCAACAGCAGAGAGGCAAACACACTTGTGACGTGTCCACTGCCCCTCGGCAGCCTCCGTGTGGGTCCGATGACAGCCTAGCATATGCTGCTGAGAGGTGACTCAAAATCCAAGCCCCGACGAGCCCCTCCCTGCCACGTAAGGGGCTGGGAGGGTGCTCTCCGGGCTGAGGCCATCAGGGAAGGCTAACGAGGTGGACAAACCAGAGTGGTAACAGAAAGGTGAAGGCTGCGTTGAAGAGCTGCTCATCCAGGAGGAGCAGCACAGCAGCAGGTGGCAGTGGGATCGTGCAAGGTGCTGGGAGGCTGGGAAACAGTCATGGGAACAGCAGAAGGTGGAAGGGAGCAGTTCCAGGCCAATTACAAGTATATCTTCCTCCTCAGAACCCTGAAGACACCTCTCCTTAAAGGTCATGAGTTTCCCCTTCCCTTGAGTTCTGTGAGTTCGAGATTTGCCTTGTTTGTAGAGTTCAAGCACTGCAAGGAACCTGCTTACCTCCCTCTCTTTTCCTCCCACGGGGCCAAGCATATTGCTTTGTATTTGGAAAGCATGCAGTTTATCTGTGTCTGGTTGAATTGAATTGAATTAAATTGGACTGCTGTGAGATTTGAGAGCCTCACGGCTAGCAGGAGTCCAGTAAGGGGAAGTGTTGGCCTGTGATCTTCGACACCAAGTTAAGGGGTTTGGACTTTATTCCGAAAGCAATGGGGAGCCATTGATGGTGGGCAAGGGTGCAATATGTGTAAAAGTCCGTATGCAGCTGGCTGAAGTGGAGAGAGTCTGGAGACCTAGAGAACCATTACGAGCGTCCTGCAATTGCTCGGGAGCCAGCCTGGGCTGGTGCGACGGCTACCGGCTCACAAGCTCCCTGGGGCCAGGGGGTTTCTGAGACATGAGAAGGTAAGTGGGCACATCCTTTGAGCAGACACACTTTGTTTTCCTGTTAAGTTTGGGGGACTAGATTTTACCAAAAGAAAAAAAAAGCTCTGTCCATTTTTCTGGGAGTATGGGGTCATCTCAAACTGTCTTGTCGTGTTCCTGATTTCAGTGGAGTCACAGGTGTGAAGAAATATCTATTTCCTGTGTGAGGAGCAGCAGCCCGAGCATCACAGTAAGTGGAAGCCAACAGTAACCCTAAGTGACAGGGACATGGCGAGGGGTGCTGGGTGGGCCCTGGGACTGCCTGGAGCGCAGATTCTAGGCTTATAGGGGCAGCTGCTGCTTAGCCACCAGTGGCTGCTGATGAGCCTTAATATAAGCCTGATCGCCAGACCGTCTTTCTGAGGAGAGTGGAAACCCAGAGCTCTCCATCTCTTCTTTGAACCTTGAGATGTTGGCTCAGACGTGTTTGAAACCCTGCAGGTACCAAGCAAAATGAAAGTGCTGCTTCCCACCTTTTGGCTTCTGCTCGGGTGTGAACGGGATGAATCTAGGATCCAAAGACGAAGATGTGAGTCCCAGCTCTGACAGTCATGACCTTGAGCAAGCTCCTTAACCTCTCTGAGACTTAAACTCCTAGTATAAAAACACAGAGACTTTCTTCCTTGCAGGGCAGCAGGGATCAAGCGAGATAACACGGGAAAGCACTCTGCAAACTCTGGTTTCTATGAAAGCACCAGGTCTTGAAGTCTGAGGATGCCAACCTGAACTCCTGCTGCTAGAGAGCACAATTCCTCAGGAGGAAATAGATTAGGAAAAGGGACATGTGAGTTCAGCTTGGGGACAGTTGTGAGGCTGGGGCATTAGTGACAGCGTTCCACAAAATTACTTGGTCACAGAAAGCATCTGAAAGCTGGTCATGGAAACTGCCTTTGACCACAGTGCCAGCTGTCATCACTGGCCCATGGAAAGAAGGGCATCTCGGTGCGTGAGCCGTATATGATTTTGAGAGGAACACAAGTCCTCTCAGACGTTTGTTGGGTCCAGAGCCCTGGGAAGGAGGAGCGTTCCACGTGTCAAGTTGAGCGAATAGAAAATGACAGCAAAATCGAGGTGAAGGTGGCGAACACAGCAGATGCTGGTCCCCCACTTCTGAAGAGGCCTGGCGCCTGCCCTGTCTGTCGTTAACTCTCGGCTCTCACCAGGTCTCAGTCTGCTAAGCTCTCAATGGAAGCTCTTGCACATCCTCAGCTTCCACCAGTAGCTGGCTGGTTGAGCCATCGAACACCATCCTGCGAGAGAGTCAGTGCTGAGCGGCTTCAGCTGGGCTGCCCTTTCCCGAGTTAACCCTCTCCAGCCCTTGCACCTGTAATGTTCTATTCGGCAGACTTCGCCTTGTAATGGGTGGTGGCTTTTAAGTGCATTCATTTTGTCAAAATGTATTGACCTATTGGGTTGGCCAAAAAGTCTGTTTAGTTTTTTCCCGTCAAATAAAAGACACATTTTTCATTTTCACCAATAGCTTTATTGATTTGGATATTTTGAATATGTCAGCTATCTCCCACTATTGGCTTCTAGTGGGTAGAGGCCAGGGGCGCTGCCAAACATCTTCAATGCATCAGACAGCCCCACAGCAGAGAATTATTTGGCCAAAATGTCAATAGAACCAAGAAATTTCATAAAGCACTTCTGACACATTTGATCAGTCACAGCATCTTCTCCATATACTGCACATTTTTTTGTGTTTCCATTGTGTTTTTACCTTTCTTGAAATAATACAGCATAATATGCCTAAAATGTTATGTATTTGCTTACATCTTCAATATTAAAGTGGTTGCACAAAAATTCACCAATTTTGATTTTTTTTAATGCAGGCTGATATGACAGCTGTCACAACACAATCTAAGAAAGTTGTTGTGAATGAAGTTAAAGACAACATAGCACTACTAGAGCCACTGTATGGGAAAAACTAGATGAACTTTTTGGTCCATCCAATATACTTATGATTTGTTTCTTTTTTCTTTTTACTGTATGTCTATTATAATTCACTAAAATCATTTATTTGAAAAAGTTGAAATAGACCTGAAAAGGTCTGACTGGTCTCAATTATTGATCTTTAACACGAACATATTATTCCTCTATGTATGTGTGTGTGTATACATACATACATACATATGCATGTCTATATGTATATATGTGTATGCATACACACATACATATAGATACAAATATGTATACACACACATATGTGTGTATGTGTATATACACACATATATGTATGCATGTGTGTGTGTGTGTGTGTGTGTGTGTATTTAGATCGTGAACTCTATATTAACTTACTAATGTAAGACTCCACTACCGTTATGGGTTCACTTTTTGTTTTTCCATCTAAACTCTGAACTCATTGAAATTAAATACCTTAACTCATATTTGTTTCTTACTTTATGAAGCTGTTCTGAATTTCATCCAATACTATGTTCTTGTCTCTGTTAAGCTAATGCCACTTCAGCCATCCATTTTATTTTATTTTTTAAAGTGTCTCCTGTCTTTTTAAGAAAAGTTTTAAATTGCTTTGAGAGGGACAGACAGAGGGAAGGGGGGGAGAGAAACATCAATGTGAGAGAGAAACATTGACTGGTTGCCTTTTCACATGTTCTCCAACTGGGGCTTAAACCTACAACCTGGGTATGTGCCCTGACTGGGAATCGAACCTGGAAACTTTCAGTCTATGGAACGACACTCCAACCGGCCAGGGCTCTACCATCCATTTTAATTTTTCTTTGGAAAATGTAGGTACCACATACATAACTAGAACATGATACCATGTACATAATAGATATAAAATAAATTTTAATATCAATTGGAACTAATTTCTAAATTTACATATCATAATTAGTAAATTACTGTGTTAGACAATACTTATTAAAATGACCACATCCTCTGTGGACTTCTGAAGTGTTACTAGTGTCTGTCTCAACCCATCAGTTAAAGTCCACACCATCTTATATGAGGGGGACCCCAAAAACCCTGGAATTTATTTGTAAAAAAATTGTGTATTTATTCTTACATGTTTAAACTGCTGTCACCTTCAAAGTACTCTCCATTTGATGCAATAAACCAAAATGTTTTTTCCACGGTTCAAAACAGTTTTTTAAGTTGTTGATTTTGGTGCTTTATACGCTTCTGCCGTTTTTTGTTTCACCTCTTCCACATTGGCAAAACATTTCCCTTTAAGGACTTTTTTCATTTGGGGAAACAAAAAGAGTCACTTGGGGAAAGATTGGGTGAATAGGGAGGGGGGACTTGGAGGTCATGCCATTTTTGGCCAAAGACTGCTGAGATTCAGTGCGGCATGGGCAGGTGTGCTTGTAAATCACCCATTGTGAAATGGGCAAATGCATTGCGTCTTCAAAAAAAGTTTGCTGAAGTCGAACACAGCCTCTCACAACAATACCAGCTGGTACACCACTACATATGTGTTCCTAGAACACGTACCTAGTGCAGGAGAAGCCTGTACCACAAAGGGCCCGCCCTTCAGAAGATACTTCCGGTGTTTTGGGTCCCCCTATAGATACTTTCTAAACTCAGAGGCCCTCAGGGACAGCTCAGGAGCCCAGATCCCTCAAGACTGAATGGGTCTATAGCCAGGTCTCCTAGGATGTGGAGACCAGGAGATGCGTAAAACAGCAGTTAAGACTCAGATTTCGTAGCCAGAATGGCTGATTCAATTCTGCCTCTCCACTCCCTAGTTGTGCGACCTTGGGCAAGTTACTTAACTCTGTTAAGCCTCATTTCAATCTTTGAAATTGAGATAATGATTGTTATCTTAGAGGATTATTATGAGAATTAAATGACATCGTGTGTCTAATGTACTCAATACAGAGCACACCAAGAATTAAGTGCTGAGAGAATTGTTGCTCTCATGATCCCAGTTTGCTCATTTGGGGGAATAAACTCCCAGGAATGTGCTGACCCTTTTGCTCACATGCAGTCAGGACTGGCCCCTCACGTGGAGGTCTCGCACCCTCCCTCTCCAAGACCCATCTCGGTATCTGGCCGCAACCACACGTGTGAGTCGAAAGCACTTTGAGCTGAACCTACCATAGGTAAAGCTCTGTGATTAGTGCCAGGGTCCTCTGGGGAGACAGGGAGGAAAAGTAATGTGGACAAACTGAATTATTTAAAGGGACAAATTGTAGATTAAAGTAACTGGATCGCATGAGTTGCTGGATCAGTTAGGGTCTCGGGACACACAGGTGGGTGTACCCCAAGTTAGGAAGCACACCACGGCCTCCGCTGGATGCTTGGTGACTGGCCCCATTTGTCCCTGTCTGCTTGCCCGGTTAGTGGGGGAGACTGGGGACGCAGGCAGGGAACGGGGACACTTCCAGGAAATACTGAAAAATTGGCCATGAAAGTATTTGAACATTTGGACTCTACTAGAAAAGTAGTCAGTAAAATGTAATCCTCCTTTGCGAGTTTATCAGACAATTGCAGAAGTTAATAAAAACATGCTGATCTGTATGCTTTGGGGCGATGGGCCTTGCCTTGGTGATACATTTTGTGACCGCAAATTCTCCTCACATGGACAAAAGGTAATGCTGGTGAAATCATGGTGACTGGCGCTTGAGCAGTTGCATCCCACCGCATTACTGGGGAAACTGTTACCAAAAACCAAAGGTGTTAAAGACAGAAACTCCAAATGGAACTACCAGCATGTGAAGTGATTTCTAAACCACAGGACAAGTCCGAAGTAGACACCGTCTGGATTCACATTTACCTAGAAGATGGACAGGAAGACGGTGGGCATACAACCACGATACTGAATGTCTTTAGTAGTTCATGGGACACCATAGACTTTTTATTTTTATTTATTTATCGTATTTATCAATGACAGCTGAAATTCAATATTATCGTAGTTTCAGGTGTACCTCGCGGTGGTGAGGCATGTGTGTGACCTACGAAGTGATCCCTCTGATAAGTGCAGTGCACGCCCGGCACCGCGCAGAGTTACCACGACACTATTTTCCATCCTCCCTGTGCTGTTCCCTGCGTCCCCGTGGCCGTCTGTGACTGGCAGTCTGTGCTCCTCAACCCCTTCCCCTTCTCCGCCCAGTTGCCAACCGCCTCCCACTTGGCAGCTGTCAGTTTGTGCTCTGCATCTGTGTTTCTGTTTTGTTTGTTCGTTTACTCTGTTTTTTAGATTCCACATACAAGTAAAATCAAATGGTGTTTGTCTTTCTCTGTCTGACTTATTTCACTTAGCATAATGCCCTGTTGGTCTACCCATGTTGGTGCACATGGTAACATTTCATTCTTTTTTATGGCTGAGTTTTTTGTTTTCTCACTGTGTCCTCTGGGGGCAAATCCTTGCTGGTCTCTTAATGAAAATGAATGACCCCTTTCTCTGAGCTCCTGGAATATGCGTCTCATTGTGCTTTTCAGCACATGTTTTATTTTAACTTTTGTAATGCACAGTCGTTTTTATAGTTCCCCACGTAAGGCACCCAGCCCCTGGTAACAGGTGCGAACGCTAGCTTACCAGGCCCCGAGGCTGTAGACTGCGTCCGACGTTTCCCTGCGCGTGTCACTGACTTGCAGGCCGCATACAGTCAATGCGTGCGTTTCGTTTGGCCTGCACGATATATAAACATTTATTTCAAGTGCCTTTAGATGGGGTATGCGTTTGCCAAAGACCCATGATCTCTAGATTCCTCTCGTCATTTTCTTACACCTGGCCTCCTTCTCTCTCTTACACTATTTGCATAGCCCTTGCAGACTTGGGATGTGTGATTGTAACAATAATCTAAAGTGTAACTATGGAGCCAAGCCACTGTGTGCATCCCAGTGTTAGGGAAGGAGGTGAGAAGTGTAGTCTGGGGACTGAGAGGAAATGGCTTCAGCCCTAGGTAAGGAGAGTGGAAAGGAAGGAAGGTAAACCTTGACCAAACACTGAGGCAGAACCCTCAGGAAGAAGCAAGAGGTGCAGCAGTGAAGCTGTGCTTGACGAAGGAGGGGCCGCAGGTCAGGGGTGGGCGGCAGATGGCTTCTTCAAGAAAGGACATCTAAAACGTGAGGGCCAGGGTACGTCAATAAATCTCCCTTCCCTCCTCCGGACCTAGCTTGCTTGGATGATTTTTGGACTATCAGCTGGAGGTGTGATGTGCATAATTAAAAATCACCGCAGTGTATCCATCTACCGTTCCCCTGTCTGAGAGCTTGGGAAGCTCCCAGCTCAGCTGGCGGCCCTGCTGATGGAAGGGCTGTGCAGTGGAGACCCGCTGGTGATTGTTGAGAGGCCCGCAGGTGTCTTGCGTACCTTCACACGGACCACACCTACTGGCACACATCTTGTGCACTGCTGCACTAAACCGCGGGTGTTTTTGTGGTTAGATGGGGGAACAGCTCCAAACCCACGATGGCCTTTCACTGAAGGGTAGGTGTCTGTCCTCAGGAGAGAAGCCTTTGCCTAAGTTCAAAACTGAAGAAAACATGTTGGAAGCTTTGTCTAACCGCACACTTATCCTCGTATTTCACCACCTCCTCCACACAGAGCTGGAACAGGAGAGGAAGAGAAGGGGGAACAAGCTGAAATCAGCACCAGCGTGGCCGGGCCAGCTGATGAGCCCCGGCCCGGGATGCAGTGTAGAGGGCATTCCACTGGGACCAACAGAATGAAGGCAGGTACAGTTCCTGCAGGGAACAGGCCACTGAAACTCCAAGAACCTGACTCTTCTTCTGCTTAGCAACCTTACATTTCTTCCATGGAGCTTCAGGGCGCGTCCTACATTCGTACGGAGGTATGTGCATCTCATGAAAGGTACGAAAATGGGTCAAGGATGCAGTCAGACGAAGGAGCAGGAGCACCGGAAGACTGAAGGGCAGAGAGCTGGGCACTGAACAGAGGGGACCGGCAGCTTTCTGGTCCAGAGGAGAAAAGCTCTGGGCGCATCAACAGAAGACTGCTAACGTCTCCTCTCAGCATCAGGGCAGTGGGCACCTGCCAGCCTCCTGCCCTGTGACTCAGGTCCTCGTTGGCCGGCAGGTGACAACCATAGCTGTGGAAGCTGGTGCTTCCTTGGAGGAAATGAGGGGATCACAGGGCAAGAGGAGGCAGAGAGGAATTTGGAGCAAATGAGGGGATTCCAAGGCGGGAAGTGTCGTAGAGTCCTGTGTCTACGATGTGCTCTGTGCGGCCTCACGTGCTCGCCTGGGGACAGACTTGACTTTGCCTGTCTGCAGTCCTAAGTAAGGCTCCCAGGTGTGCAGACTCAGTCCCCAGGTCTCTCGGTGTCTCTAGACAGTGTTGCTTCCGCAGGTCATCGGGACGTGTGTAAGCTGATGTTATTTGCTAATCAGTTCTCATAACATAATTTTGTTTCAAGATTTCTCGCCTCATGTCTTAGAAGTTCCTTTAAAAAAACTCTCCGGCAATAGTCTATGAAACCCACGTACTCGATGTGTTCTAGAAAGATCCCTCGGATGTGGGCGAGGCATGGGGAAGCAGTGTGAACTCCTCCCGACCGCTCTCACATCTTGGTCCCGCTGTAGAGGAGAACACGGACCCTCCCCTTGGCTCCTCCCAGCTCTCACCCCCACAGGCACAAGGTCCCTGACCCCCCAGCTCGCTTCCTTCAGGGTTTGACACCCTCGCTGGTCACCACCACACGCTGCATGCTGTGCAAAGTGCTAAGGAGAACAAAGGGGTTTCTCTCAGGAGTTGCTTTGATGTCTTTTTTGCTGCATTCACCTGGGGTTCCCTTTCTAAAAATAGGTCTTCCAGGTTACCCCGAATTCCCTCTTTAATATATTACTTCCATTAACTTACTTTTTAACCCTTTACTTGTTGCAAGAATTTTTGTAACCATAGCAAAGTCAACAGGCTCTTTATAAACCCTTTACGTCCAATATAGCTCTTTTTAGGCAGTTGGGAAGCGAGCAGGTCATTGATTATGAAGGGGATTAGGAAGTCTTGTACCCACTGCTCAGTGCAGCTGTCCTAAACCTTCTTCTCTCTGTACATGTAACTGGTCACAACAATCACAGTAACTACCACATGTTCCACGGCCTTTCTGCCAGCGGCAGGGTGTTTTACGCACAGTGCCTGGCTGAATTCTCTCAACACCTCAAGGTGGGTGATTCTGTCCCCATGTTACAGGTTAGGAAACTGAGACTTGGCATCATCCTGCTCGTGCAGAGTGGATTCGGGATCTGACCCCTTGCTTTTCTGGCTATAAAGGTTTCAGCACTGTCAGTTTTCCACACTGCACAGAAAATGCGGAGTAGTTAATGTGATACCATAGGTAGGTATCCCACAATGGCACTCTGACACATGTTTTTAGATAACACGGTACTTCATAAAGTGATTTTGTTCTTTTCGGGGCCCCGGCTGTGGGCAGTCAGTGGTTTTTGTTTGGCTTGGGAACAGGTTGGCTGGCATCAGATGTTGTGCTACCGTGGGCCACTCAGCATTTCCCTTCTCTTCACCTTGATTTCCTGACCTACAACACAGGAAGTGGGGCAAGCTGGTTGGCTCCTGAAATTTCCTTGGGTGACCCTTGGATAGGACTACAGCCCTTGAGTCTTCTCAAGGTCAGAGCTTGACCCTTGCCCGACAGTGAAGCCAACAGCACCCAGTGGACAAACCCTGGCCTGGAAGTCAGAGGTCTGGGCGCACCGCGCCCCCTGCATATCCATTAATGACCTTTCTTGAGTCACTCTCCAGCTGGGACCGCAGCTCCTTCCAGCCAGGCATTGTGGTGATTAGATGACCTCTCGGGGCCTTCGGACTATGACTGTCACCTCCCCATCCCCAGGGAGCAGAGAGAAGCTGCCTCCTCCTGTCCTCAAGCACCTGTAGCCAGCTTCCGCTTCAGTCAGACCATTAACCTCACGATAGTGTTCCGAGGGCATCAGGAAATAATGAGGACGTAACAATTATGAGCTCTGTTTGTCATTGACTTCATAGCCTTAAATGACCCTGCTGTCTCCTCAAGCAGGTGGGAAGTAATATTACGGCTGACGCTTAGTGGAAGGAACTGTCTGGAAGGATTTCGCACAGAGGAAAAGAGCAAGCAAGGCTGTCCCAGCAGGCGATGGGCCAGTGTGACAATAAAGTATGTGGCAAAATGAAACATTAAAACTCCCAATAAAAACCTAAGTGCTTCATCACCGATACTAACGAAAATATATGATTGCCTAATAAAATGCTCCACGCCGACCTCTGTTACGAATAGCTGGTGTTGTTGCTGTCCCCTTCCTGGGAAGGAACCCTTCCACTCCAGATGGCCCACAGCCAGGGGAATTCAGTTTGGGGGAATGTTTGGCCCCGTGTGTCCCACAGGACAACCCAGCGGGTCTGTGGTCCGATGGCAGCTGCCTGGTTTCTATGGGTGCTTCCGTGGCTAATAAAGAGATGAGGAGTGGCTGGGAGCTAGACAGAGCAAGAAAACCGAGGTACAGTGTGTTTTGAGTGCGCCTTGCCCACTGGGGACACGCCAGCTGGGTAATGAATACAAGGAACAAAACGCAGGGGTGTTGCACGCACTTCAGGTTTCTTATCGGACGTGAGAGAAAAGAGCTGGATTCTTTGTCCCTTCTTAGTCCTTCCCCTTTGATGAGTATTTCACCCGCTGTCACCAAGATCACCCAAAATATGCAATCCCTGAGCAATTTGCAGCCTGCCATTCGGAATCAAGCCTCATGCTAAACTGTATATAATAATTGCATTTACACAGTATTTCATCATTTACATCGTCTGAGACGTGATAAAGTCTGACACGCTGATGATCTCGTTTGATCCTAAAATAAACCTTGTGAGGTTGGCAATAAAGTTATTCCAAAATGTACTGATGAGATTTAGAGCGGCCAGTTACACTGTTGAAGGTCACAGCTTGTACGTGTCAGAGCTGGGTCCCAGAGAGAGAGTGGCCAGGTGCCTGCCTCCCTCCGCTGCCCGGTTTCCGGGATGGCTGCCCCCGAAAGCTCAAAGCTGCATCTAATACTCTTTGGAAAAATATGGGGCTTATGGGTGGTGGCGGAGGTCCTGGGGGAGCCAGGGCTGTCCACATAGAGGAAGAGGAGGGGGCCACTCTGAGCGGGACCTCCTGCTGCAGAGTAGCCCCCGGTTCTGAACCGTCACATACAAACTGTCTTCACTCTGGGTCTTGGAAAGTGTTCGACTCTGTTACCATATTGGGACTTCCCAATATGGGACCTTTGAATGAGCTTTGTATGAGGGTGGGATTAGCTGACTTTCAGGTTACCCTTGGCTCCAGCCTTTCATGTTTCTGCTTCACAATTTTAAAAAGGCTCAAGTGGCAGTGATGTGAGCGGACAACATTTAAGCTTAGTTTAAAGGAGGAAAAGTACACATCTAAGAAAAGACTGGTATTTACCAGGAACTGTTCATAGATTATTTCATTTAATTATCAAACAGCCCTCTGAGGGAAATATCCTCGCCACTTTCATACACTCAGAATTCGAGTGTGATGCACGTTAAGAAATCTGAGGGCCCGCCCAAGGCCCGGGCTTTCCCATCACGCCACCCCAGCCACCGTGATAGCCCCGCCTCGTCTCTGTCAGAGAGACCCTTGGACCTGAAACCCTATTATCTAGCTGATGATGGCTCTCTTCTCATAACTTGCCTCCCAGTGAAGGCTCTTTATTACTGGCTATAGCCTCAAATCCATTTTCCCTTTCCAGCCACTACAATTTTCACGAGCAGAGGGGCGTTGTTAACTCCAGTTTTCCTCGCTAGACTTGACGTGGGTTGACTGCATTTTGCTGACATGCGCTTCTCCTGCTGGGCGGCCACCATAGCCCCTCATTTCTGTGTCCCCAGCTGGGAGGGTATGTGGCTTTGCAGCCCTTTTCTTCCACTCCAGAAAGAATGGGATAGAACTGCTGTATGGGCGAAAATAAGAGGCTCATATAACAAGAAGCCCGGATCGCTGCTTTCCTATAAGGAAAACAAGAAAAGCTTGGCCACATGAATTCTTTCTCTAGTTCCCCCTCCCTCCGTCCCCTCTTCCCCACTCCTGTCTTTTCCGTATCTTTTTTGAGTGTGTATCACTTGAGAAACAGAGTTCTATAAATAGGATGAAAATATGTATAAACATTGAAAGACTTATTAATGGGTTTAAATGGGGTGTTTGGCCAGAATGAAGTGCCTTTAAAGTGTTTCAATGACTCATTGCACATTTCTGCGTCATACTCACAAGTATGGGAGCCTCCGGA